>CABFVZ010002198.1:118784-134722 GCA_902151445.1 Timema monikensis
TCTTACTATATTTTGCATACAAAGGAATTGTCTAATAAATTTTTGATAATGGTTAGTCCTTCTGTTGAAAACATTTTGGTTCAAACTCAATAATAATACATTGATTATTTTGTATATGGCATTATACAGAAGTTTTGAAATTACAGATTTTATACAATAGATTAAGCTATAAATGATATGCTCTAGACACTCACTCGAGACTACATTATACAAGATACAAGAATGAAAACTGATATGTTCTTATTTTATAGTATGTAACGAATACTGTTCAACTTCAATGTACTCAATGACTGTCAAATACTGTCAAAATCCACTGTGACCTTCACGACTCCATTGTATGACCCAGTGTAACCTATAACTTTGCAATATATTTCCTCACATTCATAACAATCCTCTCCCCTTAGTCGGAACTCCCCCCCTCCCTTCTAACCAATGGAAAAAAACTTAACGTTACATGAATTGAACTACCTGAGAAAAAAAACACGTTCACAAAATTTATTCTCTTCAGAGGTTGAGCCTTGCAGGTTGCTTAATTACGCGACCACTCCTAGTAGAGGTCAATCGATCTGGCGTACCTCTCTTGAGCGTGATTATTCGTTGATGGGTTGCTTCATCTCTTTGAGTAGGTCCAAAGGTTTACTCCTGGGTGTGATTATTTCATAAGGAAGGTTGGTTCTCTTCTCTTGATTGGGTGACTCAAACTGACACCTGGGCAAAGCGGACGGTGCTGGTACAGTGATGGCTCAACTGCTATTGACCTCCTAGATAGTATCAGATTTGAGCCTGGTGTCTGGCTACCATTTGTGTTCAAATTTTGTCTATTAAGTTCCTCCCCCTCTTGCCTCATCTAATCCACATGGCGGAAATAGGTGGTATCCCCTTGTTTTATTAAATAATGTAAATCACCCTTTTTTTTCTTTGACAATTCCCAACAGCCACTTTTTCTCTGGGTTTCTGTAGGAACAGAAAGCGACGTTTGACCATGCTTTGAAAGTTCTTGGAACATCCACAGAATCCTGGGAACACAGCAGAAGGGATAGTGGACTATAAGCTTCACTAAATCTATACGGCTCCTCAGTGTACGTCCCAAAAAGAGAGATGCAGGAGATAGTCCAGTGATGGAGTGGGGAGTCCTCCTATAGGCTATCAGGAACTTAGTTATAGCATCACTGATATTGCTTCCACTACTTAGTATGGCTGCTAAACCATTGGAAGCGAGATGATATGGTGCAATCAATTTTTGTGTGATTCCTATCTCTGAACAGAAGTTAGAGAATTCTGAGCTGGTGAGTTGAGGGCCAAAGAGATAAGCCAAAAACTTTTTTACGTCAAATATAATGGCACATGCTTATTTTTCTATTTGACTCCACTTTTGCTCCCCCGGCTCAAGGTCCGACTAGCAAAGGCGATTGGCCTTTCAGTGCCATTCCTTATGCGATGGGACAATACTGCCCCTAAGCCAGAGAGATTTTTTTAAATATAAATGATTAGTTAATATGTAATTATGTAACATGCCTTGCTAAATGGCAAATAGTTAATAGTTGTTTTATGATAAGGAAAAAATGAGGTCACAGTGATATGTGATAACAATAAAATATGTTTTTATTGGTTGAACAAAATAATATGTTCAATTAGCAACTCACTTAAGATAATATAATTTTAAGGTACCTACACTGTATTAATGCTAGGCCATAGAAATAATACTTTGCCAACTGTATTAATGCTAGGCCCTAGAAACAATACTCTGCCAACTGTATCAATGCTAGGCCCTAGAAACAATACTCTGCCAACTGTATTAATGCTAGGCCCTAGAAACAATACTCTGCCAACTGTATCAATGCTAGGCCCTAGAAACAATACTCTGCCAAATGTATTAATGCTAGGCCCTAGAAATAATACTTTATCAAAAAATCAATTGAGATAACAAAAGTTCTTACCTTTTATCTTTAAGTAAAGAAAGCACCAAATCGATTCTGCAGCTGGCTTGCCAGTAATTTGATGCGTAGTCTCCCCTCCTCCCTCCCTCTCCTAACTCTTTCTAATCCTCCTAAACAAAGTCTTTTGTTTTCAAACTGCTAGCTTATACAGTATTGTTGACAAGAAGTCCATCGGTGCATTATTGTTTTCCTTTACTATGTCTCTTATTACTTATTTCCTAACTAAATTAAAATTAAAATATGTTTCTCTGGACCCCGAATAATTAATATATTGAATTATCGGTTTAATCAGATAACATGCATCCCGTTGATTAACCCTTCCCCCCCCCCAAAAAAAAAACCCCAATTAAATTGAATATAACCCAACTGTTTTTTTATTAAATAGCCCGGGTTTTTTAAACCCTGAGCAGAACACAGACCTGTCTGCCTNAAAACCCCAATTAAATTGAATATAACCCAACTGTTTTTTTATTAAATAGCCCGGGTTTTTTAAACCCTGAGCAGAACACAGACCTGTCTGCCTGTCCTCGCACTAGACTATCCCCATAAGAACCAATAACCCTCCCCACCACCTCCCTTTCGCTCGTAAACCTTCCAGCAAGAGAACAAAGAACAAGAATGCATTCCATTAGCTTAACAGTAATGAGTCACCACCACTAATGCTGGGATCACAATCAACTTAATGTTAACTTAATGTAAACTTAATGTAACTTAACATAAAGGATCTACTCATGTGTTTAAATGGAAGTGATCACGATGCAGTTAACTTAACATAAGATATGTCCTGGGAGGTCTTTTACTTTAACGTACTGGGAGGTCTTTTACTTTAAGTGAACATTATTTGAAGGGTATCACGTGATCTAGCCAGCCAAACAGTATGCAAGTGATGTCAACAGGGCTATTTAGTAATTAATTTGTTGGTTTTAAGATCAAGGTCTACTCTTTAGCAGTTCTAGTGATCAGACATTGAAACAAAGGAATTAAACTAAAATAGAAAAGCTAAATTTATCAAAAAAGTTTAATAAGAGATATTCATTATATTGATTGAAAACTGTAAAAATTCACATATCATCACTTAAAAAATAGTACAAATCACAGATCATACTCGAGAATTCAGCTGTTTGGCTCGAGTTGTTACTTTAAGTTAGGTGAATCGTGATCACACATCTGTTTTCTTAAAATGAATGTTATGTTAAGTTTTTGTTTTTTTTGTTTAGCACCGCATCTTACTACCAGTTCAGGTTATACGCTTAAGTACTAATTACAGTAATGGATTAGGAATTGGTAAGGTTGAATTTAGAGGAAGTGAACCCGCATTTGTGTGGAGGGAAACTGGAAAACCATTTAGGAGAAACCACCCCCCAGTTCCTCCGACTGATATTCGAACCTCGATCTCCCTGTCCTCAGCAGTCGAGCTCAACACGACTAGCCCGTTAGATAACTATGCCACCGAGGCGGGTTACGTTAAGTTGATCGTGATCCCAGCATAAGTGAGGCCTACACTGCAAGCCTAAGCATGTTTGACCTGATAAAAAAAATGTGCTGAGAAAAGTTTGGTGGTGGTAAGAGTTGGATATTTCAGTTCAATTAGCTTACTGCCCTTCAAGGTGAAGATTATTTTTTTTTAGCACCGCGTCTTACTACCTGTTCGGGTTATATGCAGGGGTGATCAATTGATTCCTCTACTGCACAAGTTTGTTGCCATACTAAATAGTGTTTTCATTTTGTGAGCTTAAATATAAGTTCTCTGTTGATTATAGCCTTTAGTTCTTAGTGATTTGTTGATAGTGTGATATATATTTTATTTGACCAATCAAAAAATTAACCTAAATTAAATTATAATAAAAAAATTAACCTAGATGAAATTATCACTTATTCATTATTGTGACTTTCGCTAAGTGTAAATTCCTACAGACTCTAGCTTAAATCAATTTCTTTACTTCTAATTATAAAGATGTATAATTGTATTGGTTCATTCCTTTAAGAAGAGTGTCACCAAGTAGACCTTAGACTCAAATGAAAAAACATATGAAAATGTTTCTGACCTTAGTGAAAGTAATCAAGAAACCACTTAACTTAGAACACTGTTCTTTTAAACAATGGCTGTGATCTCATAACTTGAATGTTTTCTTGTCAAATTTTGAGGAGAGATAAAGAATGTGTTGTGAGTGTTGGAACAAAAATTTGCATATCCTGTAGAAAATTTCTGATTTTAAATACAGTGGTTACATCTACAAATGAAAATAGTAATTCATCAGGTAGTGATTATCAACCCAAAATTACATCATTTTAGCTAGAGAAACTCATTGAAAGTTGTGAGCTAAGCTTAATAGGAAGTTCACTTAAAAAAAAAAGTCACACTGAAAGATATACAAATTTGAAAAAATATTATCAGAGGATAGCAGAGACTTTTCAAAAGTAGATATTAGAGTTCTATGAATTAATGCCCCCTCCTCTAGCTAAATCTATACAGAATAACATAAGTACTAGAGTGTTTTGTTTTAACTTTTAGATTACTTATTAAAATTTATAAAACAACCAATTTGATTAAATAATTTGTATTTATTTTAAGGTTTAATGTGTTGATACAACACATTATCGATGTTATACTGAAAAGAAGTTAAATGACTTGGTCGGCAAAATATCAAATCAGCAGAGCCCTAAAAATTTGTATGGCTAAATTTCAATCAAAATCATGTACCAGCATGATTATTTACTGCAAGTAAGCTAACTTAAGCATGCAACAAGTAATTTTAAACCAGCCACTAATGTATTATAACAAATTGCATTCATTTTTTAATTCATATACCACAAAAGACACACTCTTTATTTTTTTTTTTTTAAAGTTTATGCTATTCTTGTATGGTATTTAAAATAGAAAAAGTTTGATTTCTGAATATATATTCAAAATAAACATACCTTTGCGAAAAGCAACATTTTCAAACTCATTTAACCTAATTTTGAGGTAGCTTATTTACAGTGTCAATCCCAAACATAAGTTATTTCTTACTTAACAGGAGCGCACGTCGAATAAAATAACAATTAACGTAATTGATGAGTAGAGAAGTAGTAATAACAATAGGTTGTATGCTCATGTGCATTTTTGTAGTTTCAATGATAAGATAAGAAAGATATGAAAACACTGTTAAATTCGTTGTATCATTCTTTCAAGTGGGACGAGGGTGCTGCTCTCCTCCAATGCGGAAACTTTTGCCAACTATTTTTGGTGTGTGTATGTTGTGTGTTTTGTGTGTGTGTGTGTGTGTATTTTCTGTATTTTAAATATTTTTTCCTTCACTTAAATCATTTTTTTTAGGTTGGTTGCCCAAGTTATTTTCTCCTTATCAAGTTTCAGTGGCGCAGAAACGTTTTTATTTGGGAGAGTAGAAATAATAATAATGTGCTTTTATAGAGGATATAAATTTTTAGATTAAAAAAAGACCTGGAAAAAATAATACAGCTGTACTTCGCACTATGCGAGTTATTTATTCTGATAAATAATCGCATAGCACTAAAACGCGTAAAGTGAATTGATTTTAACATGGCTGAGATAGGGACTACTCCAAAGGAAAAGAGTAAAGAAAAACCTAAAATATGTAAATTAATGCAATTTTTAATTAATTTATTCAACTAATTAAATTCTATAAGAAGCCTACACCTATTGTCAATCTTTAATACCATGAAATTTGTAAACAAATGCAATTTTAATTAATTCGTCTAATTAATACAATGCTACAGGTACACTTACTGTTAATCGTCAATCACATGATAAATTAACTTGATCTGGCAAATCTGTATTATCACTCTCTTGCTCTCTTAAAGGCCCAGAGATGGTAGGTTCTTGCTCTCATGAAGGCCGTGGGACGGTAAACTATTGCTCACTTGATCACCCTTGGATGGTAGGTTCTTGCTCTCTTGAAGGCCCTTGGATGGTAAGCTCTTGCTCTCTAGATGGCCCTTGGATGGTAGGCTCTTGCTCTCTTAACGGCCCTTAGAAGGTAGGATCTTGCTCGCTTGAAGGCCCATGGACGGTAACCTATTGCTTTCTTTATGACCCTTGGACAGTAAACTCTTAATCTTTTGACGATCCCTCGGGCAGCTAGCTCTTGATTTCTTGACGGCTCTTGGACGGTAGGGTCTTGCTCTATTGAAGGCCCTGGGATGGTAGGCTCTTGCTTTATTGATGGATTTTGTATGGTAAGCTCTTGTTCTCTTGACGACCCTTGGATGGTAAGGTCTTTCGCTCTTGAAGGCCCAGGAATGGTAAGATCTTGCTCTCTTGATGGCTATCAGATGGTAAGCTCTTGATCTCTTAAATGTCCTGGGATGGTGAGCTCTTGTTTTCTTAATGACCCTTGGATGGTAAGCTCTTTAGCTCTTCAAGGCGCTTAGATGGTAGGCTCGTGTTCTTTCTATGGCCCTTGGATGGTAGGTTCTTGCTCTTTTGAAGGCCTTGGGACGGTAGGATCTTGCTGTTGTGAAGGCCCTGTGTCGTTAGACTGACGGCTCTAAGCTTTTGTGATGAAATGGTCAAGACTCAGATGATGGGCAGCATTCTTCCTCTCTCTATAGAGTTCTTTGTAGCAAGCCAAAGAACTCTGAATCTCTCTGGCAACTTTGGAGCTTCTATCCATGTTAGGGTCATTCTATTCAATGATTCTAATTGCACTGTCAATGTGCTTAAAAATTCAACAATTTGTTTTGTTGAAAGTTGTTTAGTAGGATCAACAGCATAGAGCTCTTCCTCTTCATCATTTATGCCTTTCTCCATTTCTAGAGATCTTCATTAGTGAGTTCAGTTGAGTGGGATTGGAGCAATTCTTCCACATTTTCCTGGTCTACGTCCTCAAATCCAAGCGATCTTGCTATGTCAACAATGTCACGTCTTGTATTGGAAAGCTCGTGTTCTGGATCAAATTCATGATAATCAGAAACTTCAGCCCAAATAATTTTCCAAACTCCATACAGGGCCATTTAACTTCGGCCCATGAATCTACAGTGTTGTCAATACCATCCCCCGAACACAAAACTGTACAGTAAAGATCTTTGTCCTCACTGGAATGTGCGCGCACAAGGTCACGTCACCCCCGCACAAAGTGACTGCGAAATTACAGACGAATATGCCTTATTATTTATTTTTTCAAATCGCACTACAGTGAAAACGCGTAAAATGAGATCGCGTATAACGAGAGATACTCGGTTTTAACGATCCCATTGTGCATTTTTCTCATTTATTTTAGTTATGCCAAACACTATAATTAATACACATTAAACAAATTAAGAAAAAATATATTTTATGCGACTCAAATAAAAATTATAAAACTCTAGAAATTAAAGTAGGTTTCCAAATACCTTTGTCCTTTATTCGTTACTAGCTATAAAACCACTAACTAGGTTTGCAATTTCAAGTTTGTTGAGTCTCTCAGGGTATGCATTAAGCAGACACAGGTGATTTAGTCTACGTTGCCTTTTCGTGAAGCGAGGATAGTTTTTTATGCGTCCAAGCATTGAAAACGTCTTTCTGCAATAGCTGATATAGCAGGTATCACTATGAGAGTTTTCAATACCTATTAAGTCAGTGCTCCAAGAACATTTTATTTTTACTACGTTAACTCAGTTTAAACTTTGTATCTCGCCTTTACATTATCTCAAAGTTTTATTATATTATTTTGGAGAGGTAAAAATGATACTTTTACTCCCGTACCCTCCTTCCCCGTTCTTGACCACTGTCAAGTTTGATCAAATAGCTATTGCAGACATATGAAACCAAACCAACGCTCTTTTTAAACAAAATTTAAAAACACTAATCGATTGAAAGTTATTTATAATAAGTCAAAGTGAGTATATTTACTTGCACAGCAAACCATTTTTTTTATCTAAAAATGTGACTGTGAAAGAGAAATCATTAATATTTAAAAAATACTTTATGTTCCCTATAAAATTACAAGTCCAGCTTTAAGAATGTGACAGTTAACATAGTAAAATCAAATTCAAAATCCAAGAACCAGAAACATATTACAAGTGAGGTACACAAAAATCATGTTTCTTTCAAAATTATTTTAGACAAATGGGTTATATTAATTTCAAGCAATTGCTATTCACGAGCTTGATAACCGAATTCTATGAATGTGTATCCATACATTTTTAATCCTAAGGGACGATAGACGACGTATGGAAGAAATCCAAGATCCAGAGCATTAGCAAACACCAACAGTCAATATGTTTATAATTAAAGCACGGTAGTTGTCAAAGCTTTATTTTTACTAGGTGAAGTTGAAGTATTTGAAATTTTACACAGCCCTACTCCTGGCATTCTAATTTAGTTATTTTTTATAAGCTTTAGATGGCTTTGTTCACTATGCGCGAGGTGTACAATCCAAAGTCTAAAACTGCCATCGTGATACTAATAATAACAATGAATATATTATTTAAAATAAATAAAAGTACTTAAGAAACGAGCCTGGAAATGAGTATATTTGGGATGATATTTTAATAGAAAATGCTGGAGAAATCTTATTAATATTTACTAATTATACTAAATAATTTAGTTGGTGTAGTTGAGGCATGTTGAGATTGTAGCCCAACCCATGATTATGTGCGGTACGCGGACCTTTGTTGAACCAACATGCAATGCATTCCAATTCATATTTTCATATAAATGTTGTAGAAAATAGTAATACGATATTTTTAGATTATGATACTTCGAAATTATTTGGGAAATCTAGTCCTTGAAATTTGTGTACCAAATTGTTATCCTATTCACCAAAATTCGATATCTAAAAATAGTTTTTGTACACCAAATACGTTCAATATTTGACAGCACATAAGCGTGTGAATAGATGTTTTCTTTTATGAAAGGAACAAACACCACAAAGGTCACTGCTTAAGAAATATTCATTATCAATTATGAAAGTGAGTATAACACAAGATTTAAATCCTGATATTCACAACCTTGTTGCCAGTAAAAAGTTTCATATTTCATGAAATAATAGAGGCTAAACTGTAAAATTTTATCCCTTCTTAATTTTCTTTTAAAACAGTAAGGACTTTAAAATTTAGTTTTTTTGTAGATAAATAAGGAACAATGTCTATTTTTTAAAATGCGGAGCCCCTTCAACATTTTTTCAATTTTCTGTAAAGTAACCCTTATGATCAAATGAGTTTGACACGTTTGATGTAGTTCCTTTAATAATGTTAGCAAACTATAGTGGCACTCTTTGTACCCTAATCATTAAAAAACATGACAGTGACAAATGAGTACATTAAGAAACCAAATACCTATGTAGAATATTCAATAAGGATACAAAACTATAGTAAGATGTAATAGTCCATAATGGAGTAGTCCAGCCTAAAAACGTTGTAGGTAGTTTTCTGCGTCACTAGTGCTATTGTGCCATGATACAACATGAAATGGACTCCTTTTGGAAAGTTTCTGTGACTCAGTAAATACAATTAGGTATATTTATGTGTGATCGGCAAAACCCTATCTAAGGCAAAACTAGAATTGCCTAGGAAAGACTGGTTTAAGCGATGGCCTTTTGGCAAAACTATAATTGCTTAGGTAAAATTAATACAAGCAGTCTCCTGTTGGAAAAACTAGAATTTCATAGGCAAAACTAGCACCAGTGATTGCCTGTTGGTAAAACTAGGTTAGCCTAAGTACTGTCTGCATGAGGTAGATTTGCCTATATCACAGACAAATAATATACCCAGACATTCAACCTCCAGGATAAAATGGTATCGCTCCTTTTGGCAGCTTGAGTCCTTCACCACTAGGATCGCTGCGGTTAGTCCTATCATCACCCAGCAGTGAAACTCATGCACTAGCGAAGCCTAGTGTTGAAGGACTCAAGCTGGCAAAAGGAGCGGAGCAAACCCCCGTAAGGATGAGAGTCTGTATTTTATTTTTTTTAGGAGAGGGGCAATAATGTGTCTTTTTGGACAATTTTATTAAAAATTATGCATTTGAATTGAAAAAAAAAGGAAAGTTCAATTCTGAAAGAGAACAATATTTCGAAAAAGGCCTTTTGTACAAAGTCATTTATTGCTACACGACATACTTTTGTGGCATTTTGAGTTTTCTAAAATTGCATTTCTTTTGCAAAGGCATGTTGCAACTACAACAAAGTAAGCTCTGCCCCGTACCAACTGAATCCTTAATTGCTGCAGTCCTCAGACCTTTGCCGTTCGGTGGTATCTCCGACTCAGATAAAATTTTATGTGCGCAAGAATCAAATTCCGATCTGAAAACAAAATTAACTTTATCATTAATAACATTAACATTAGCATTTATTATAATAATCTAGTTTACCCAATAAGTATTCGAGCTATAAAACTCCTAATATATTATCTGCAGTTAAATTTGTTAAGCGCACCATAATTTATTCCGATCTTGTACAGTCCAGATTCATTTATATCGAGAACTAATTCAATAACATTTCGAAGATGTCTTTGTCAACATAAAGAATTGGAAAGGCTATGTTGTCTCCAACTTCAGCAGGTGGGTGTATTTAGTTAGAAACCATATTCATTTTTTTTGCTTATTTTTCTAAATTTTCTCGACTATGTTTCCTTGAGGCACTTAAGTCTTTACGACTGTTGCTCTCAATTAAATCAGAGGAATCAGGAAGCTCTGAAGAAAACTCATTTTCAGCTTCGTCCTCCTCTTAGGATCCCATGAGAATTTCACGATGTCCATCTTCATCTTCTATGCTCTTTATACTATCTTAAGGCAGTGAAGACGTGGCTATACCAACTCTTGGTTCAATTCCAATTTCATTTGGCCCACGTGACTTTGTCTGGGTTGATGGTAAGTCCCGCCTCTCGCAAACGGCTTAGCACTATGTCTACTAAGTGTTCGAGATGTTCTTCAAAGGAATTACTGTACACACAGATGTCATCTAAGTAATTAGAGACCAATTTGTACTTTATATCGGAGAAAATGTGGTCCAGAACGTGGCTTAAGGCCTGACCACCGATACTAGCGCCCAGCGGCACGCAATTAAACTCATAGAGCTGCTAAGGGGTGACGAATGCAGGATACTTCTTAGAACGCTCGGCTCGCCAAATGGCATGGAAATAATCTTAACAATGCACACTCTTATATGTGTTGAGTAATATCCTCATCTTAGCATTTGTGTTTCCCCCCTCCCCTTCCTCTCAAAAGCTTACGTTATTTACATCTCTTTGACTGGCATGCTATGGCACCCGAGGGGTGCGAGAAAGTAAAAATGATATTTGTGAATAATTTATTTTGTCAAATAATAATGGTCAAAATGAAATATGGACCTGTGTTAATTTTATTAATTTTAAAAGAGTGGTGGTCAAGGCATGTTCACTAACGCCCCTACTCACCTTTCATTATTCACCTTTACAATTGGTACCAAAATAGTTTCAAGACATTTATATATTGTGACAAGTGTATTTATGGTTAAACTTGCCTATAGTCCATAATGATTTAGATATCCCTGTATTATCAATATTAACTAATTGACTCTGTTTACAGATCAGATTACCAGAGGTAGGGCCTAAGTGTTTGATTGGTACACCGAAGTGAACCGAGTCCGTGTGGGTTTACACCGATGTACTAATTAATCTAATGTATTAGAGAAGAGTAAGGTTGCTTTTTGATGACATACACTCACATTTGCGTGGAGGGTGAGTGGAAAACATTTTAGGAATAATAACCTCATAGCACCCAACTGGGATCGAGCCCCTATACACGTCCTCGGAAGTCCAGTTTATTGTTAGAGTTGTGCCTTAGATCATTCGGTCACCAAAGCGGGTCCCGTTATTATATTAATTAGGTATTCTATGCAGATGATTTGAAATTAATGGATGAATTCTAAATTACAGTATTAAAATTGTATTCTCCATGCAGAGACTATAATAAATTCATAAAAACTTTTTTTTAAATCTATTTCACAAGAGCAGAACACTTATTTTTCTTTCGTCTGGTTGAGAGATAAAGTAGTTTTTTATTTTATTTTCTTCAATCTCTTTTTACAGAAACGGCTTCCATTGCAAAACACATCGTATTCACACAACTAATTTCATAAATGAACATAGTTGAGTTGATAATATATTTCATGCTAACATCTGTGAAACACAGTGAAACGCCTGGCATCACTGCCTTGAGTTTTCACGAGAGGCTCATCTTGTTCAACCTTATACCGATAGGTTGCAGCATACAGCAGCACAACACTTATTTGAATTAAAATAAAACTGTACCACTTTATTTTAGTTTAGAACAATATGTATGTTGAAAAGTGAAAGGATAATTATTCTTAATCATATTTACTAGGTTTATGCTCTGTCTGAAGATTTAAAAAATCAAAACATTAAACCAAGAAAATACGATCATGTAAAAATCATTTAAACAATGGTGCTTACAAATATTTAACTTTTAATCGGCGTTAAATTATATTAAATGATAGAGAAATGTGTTTATTGTATTATAATGAAAACAGTTTTAGCCTAAGTCTTCCCACATTTCAATGACAAGCCCAGTTTGTCTTATGCAGTGTTCTTTAAATTATTTTTTTAAACTTAAATTTGAATTAACTGGGTAGATATGAATAAATCATAAACCATGTAAGTAAATTTATCTTTAGAGTAGTAAAAATTTGATTCAAATATGTATAATAATTTTCTTAGTAATCGTGTACAGAGAAATCGCCTTAGAAACCGTCCGCGCTCATCTCTCATGATGAAACATCCCCTTAACTTATGAACTTATGTAAAAGCTATAAATTATTTCATCATAAAATATATCAGCCATGATTTTTCCCTAGGTATTTAACTTAAGAACATATGTAAAAGTTATACATTATTTCATCAAAATATAGCCGCCGTGATTGTTCCTTATGACATTTAAAATAAATTCAAGTTCCTCATAATTGTATTCAATATTACTGATGAATAAATGTAAGTTCTCGCAGAGTGACGTTGAATTAACACACACACGATCAACAAAATAACCTGTTAATTGTGGTCTACACCCAAACAACCTCCTCCTATCCTATAAATACAATTACCTTAAACCCATATTAGTTAAATTATAAACCAATATTTAAGCATTGAAACTGGTGGAAATGATAATATTAATAGTATAATTGTTCCTCCTTTCTAATCATGTCCTACAGCCCAAATAATTGCTTTTTTTTGCTAAAGCTATATTAACTACACATGTGTAATCAATAAAGCTTAAAGTTTACTACTCTGAGCTATTTAATATTTCATTCTGGCAATGTTGACACATGTATATTGCCATCTCCTGCTTGTTCTCCAAGGATTCCCGAACAACATATTCTAGGGATTTTTTAAATTAATAATAACAACATTTTCTTATTAGTTATTTTATTGACAGACAGCAGGTGATTAATACATTTTATTTAAAACATTTATAGCATACCACAGAAAAACGAATTTTTTAAAATGACAATCACCAATATTATAAAGATCTGGTGGGCTGTACAAGTAACTAAGCGCAGCTCACCTGGTATGGTTGGTTGAGGAGGTTGGAGTTCGAACACTGCCCTATTAAACTAAGGATATTTTCATTATACTATTTCCAACTCTCCCTCCATACAAACGCGGGTACACTTAGCCCTCATAAATTTGAACACATTCAAAGCTCACAATTGAAGGGGCCACTGGTTTTATTCCGGCGCAGGTAAATATAAGTTTTTCCTTATTAAGATCACACACGTCTTCATCCGTTAGAGTAAAACGACAGGGTAAAAATACACAAAACTCGTCATCTAGATATGCTATTAAGCGTCTCCCGAATTTATTGACAGCTTTTAGTTTATCCACCGAGTACTTTTGATCGGCGATTAGATCACACAATTTTACTGTCTGCACGGCTTCAACAATATTTATCAGCTGCTTTAACTTGCCCATCTGGATCCTTTCTACAGACGCTTATACGATCTACGACCCCCTATATATTCACCCCCCGATCGACGCTGGATGTGGAAAGGGGTAGGAAAAAATCACAGCGGAGCCAGTTCTAGCTCATATTTTACTGTTTGAACATGTTTAGCCACCGAGTGGAGCCCCGGATGTGGAAATGGGGTCGGGGAAAATCACAGCGAGACATTGCCAATAGCTCACACTTTATGTTAGACAATCGCCAAGAGATGATACTCCCCACTTCCTCACGGGCCAGCACGTCATGTGAGGAGTGCCCAAGACTGCACGATCCCCCAAACTTCCACGTCAGTCCCATCCAATGGGCACTCATAAAAATCAACGGGTACACATATAAAACCAATGGGCACACATTAAATTCAAATGGCACACATAAAATCATATGGGCGCGCATAAAAAACAATGGGCACACATAAAAACCAAATGGGCTAAACCCATCAGCCTTAGGATACCGTGATGGCCCTCCACCCCCTCCGGGGGTCCTGGGGAGAGAGGGTTGTTGGTGGGGGTATAACGCTAAATCAACCGGATGTGGAAAGTAGGTTAATTTACATCACAATACACACCCTCTCTAATGGAAAATAGCCTCGACGCTGTACCAGGTGGTCGTACTAGACTACTGATAACTATGTAATTTTATACCGATGTATTTTATATTTTTCAAATGTTATTTTTATGTGTTCTTAGTCTATAGGCATAACAAAATAATTCCCAACCAAAAAACAAGTTAATTAAACCCAATTTTTGTATATCTTAGATAGTTCTTCATCTCAGTACAGTAGGTATTTAATAGTGTGAAGTATCATCAATCTCATTTCACAACCAACACAGATAAGCCTACTGAAACAAATTCGACGCCAGATTCATCAGTTTCAGGTAAGTCACGTATCTTAATCTCTCGAAAAATTAAATAACTATTTAATCTTCAACCCCCAAAAACGATTGAGTTACATTACTATTGTATACCTGTATTTGTATATATAAAAGCATTAAAGCATATTCTTAGGTGCTGAACGTTAAAATCCTAAATTAATTTTATATACTGCATATAGCTTGAACAGGTAGTAAGACGCAGTTCTAGAAAATTATATATATATATATAAATCAATGGCATACGCTGGGAGGGAGGGCTCAGGGGGTTAAAAACCCCAAAATAATGGCACCATTACTCTCCCTCACTCACTCTCTCTCTCTCTCTCTCTCTACTATATAAATAAATATATATATATATATACACATCCCATATAAATATATATATACATATATAAATATATACATATACATATATAAATATACATATATAAATATACATATATAAATATATATATATACATCCCATATAAATATATATATCCCATATACATATAATTGTGTATAGTCTGTTCTCCAGATATATTTCTATTACAATGCACTATATATACAGAAATTCTGTGTTAAAAGACTGCATTGTCCAAGATTTACCTACTTCTAAACGAACATCTCTCCTTTCTCTGTGCGAAACCAGATGGGCTAGTAAACATGAGGCAGTTATGAGATTCAAAGAAGTGTATAAGTCAGTAGTAGATCCACTGGAAAACCTTCAATCTTCAGGAAATCGATAAGGTTCAAATTTGGTACATCAATTATTGGAGTGCATTACTGCAGAGTAGTTTATAACATGCCTCATTGTAATTGAGAAAATATTCTCTTTTACACTGCAGCTGTCAAGATTGATATTTCTGAAGCCTGCTCTCATGTTGATACAGTTTTAGGAGCTTTAGAACTGCAACGCGGTAATTTCGAAGAATAATTTAAGACACTGTATGCAATAGCATTAATATTGGCGTAAAATTTTGGCGGCACTATCACAATGCCTAGATCAACTACTGTGCATCAGGTTCAGAGAAAAAATGTTTCAGCATCAGGTCCAGAGGAATACTACATGAGGGCAATATTTATACAATTTTTAGACAATGTAATAATGCAGTTAAAGGGACGCTACCGTGGGGACGCGGCAGTTGGCCTAAAAGGCATTTGGCCTAAAGGCATTTGGCCTAAAAATGAAACCAAAAGTCATTTGGCCTAAAA
>CABFVZ010002199.1:0-70550 GCA_902151445.1 Timema monikensis
CATACATACATACATACATACATACATACACACACACACACACATACATACATACATACATACATACATACATACATACATACATACACACACATACATACATAATCACAATATACCTCAAAAATAACTTCGCACTCAATCCATCCTCACTAACTTTCTCCACACTTCCCTATCCTTGAATACTTCCTTCGCTTCAACAACATCCATACACCGAGTCATTTATGTTTTTTATTCTGAAAGCTTTTAATGTTTCTCTTTTTCATGTATTCATCTACAACATTTAGCCACGTCTTACGTGGCCTAACCCTTCCTTTTAATCCATACACTTTACCTTCATATATTTGTTTCGTCCCTCGATCCATACTCATCCTTTCAATATGCCCAAACCATTTTATGACATTTCTTTCACATTGACATATTGGATTACCTTTAAGATCACACTCCTTCAGCATCCATTTATTACTGATTGTCCATACGAGTTTTTCCAAATACATTTCTTAGATATCTCATTCCAACCAAATTAAACATGTTCTTGTGTTTCTCCGGATAAACCCACGCTTCAAATCCGTAAAACAACGTTGGCGTTAACACATTTTTATTAATTGCCTCTTTTGAGACAATCTCATTCTTTACAATAGTCCATACACATCCAACTACTTTATATAATGCCTCTTTTGATACTATCTTATTTTTACAATAGTCCAATATATCCAAATACCTACTCTCCAAGATACATTAACTCGCCCGTATGTCGATTTCACCATATATCCTTCCATTTTTACAGACCATTCTGCACACCCCTTGCAATGAACCAAATCGTAACGCTAAGGTTTGTTGTATACTTGCTAACGAGGGGACTGATTTAACGGTTTGTTCCAATGTTTTTGTGTAAAAACGTGTGTCTCGTGAGTAAAAGTACCGCATAAAAAAAAACAGTGAAGTATTATACCTCACTTGACTATAAGGACTTTAAAGTATATACAATTCAGTTTTAAGGTAGTTGTCACTTATCGTCTACCCGACGTAAATAAATTCGACGTAATGTTTTAATGAAGATAAAGAAGCGTTGGTACATAAACACTATTTAATTTTGTCCCTTTTTTTCGGAGCCACAAAATGCCAACCATCTACATAACAAAAAAACAAAGCACATACAATATAAACAACACAGACAAAATATTATTAGAGGCATAGACATATAAGAAGCTAATTTATGAAACAACAACTAACAAGTCCATCTATTGAACACAATATGACAGTAGTATTGTACAAATAAAATTAGAATCTTTAATGTATTCAAATATGTAGCTAACACCCATTTTGTTTACATTATTCCAAGACTACAATATATTTAAAATAGGCTATAGGCTTAAATAATGGTTTCAGAAACAATATTACATTTAAAATTTGATAACTAAAATGAAAAAAGTTTGCTTCAAATTTAATTACATTCGTTTGAATGACAAACTTTGTGTAGTAGTTTTACATTCAAATTATCATTTAGGTTATAGGCTTGTATGAAGTATCTTAGAATATATTTAAAGTTGGCTCTTAACATGTACAGACTATTGCTTTCAGAAACCATATCATATTTAATTTTCGATAACACTCAATAATTATAATGAAATAAGGTTGCTAAAAACCTGATTACTTTTGTTTGAATGACAAACTTTGTGTAGAAGTTAGACGGCCAAATGATCATTTAGCTTATAGGAAGTATTATTATTTAAGCCTAGATTGACTTATTTAAAGAAACAAGTCATGAGTGTTGAACTTAGTTATACTCTTCAAACCTTTACTAACCCATTTATTTTATTTAACTAATCATACATTAATATATCTCATATATCAGTGGTATGTGGTCAATTCTAGACAAAGGGAAGCAGTGAGGCTACAATAAAGGGGATCCGATGGACCTTAGTATAATTAGAAGCTCACACTGGTCTTTTTCTTTTTT
The DNA here is from genome assembly GCA_902151445.1 of Timema monikensis. Lineage (NCBI taxonomy): Eukaryota > Metazoa > Arthropoda > Insecta > Phasmatodea > Timematidae > Timema > Timema monikensis. The sequence goes on from CABFVZ010002199.1 coordinate 1,958, forward strand.
TGTATAGTTAAAAGTATTTTGGGGAAGTAAGGAAGGGGTGTGACCCAAACTATGCATTGAATATAACAAAGTAATTGGTGACCTTAGAAATATTACCACAATCATTAAATTTTATATATATTTTAATAATAATTGTATTTCTAACTCAAATAATAATAATAATAATAATAATAATAATAATAACAACAACAACAATGATCAATTTCGATTGCCGAAATTTTCTCTTGGGTAGTGGCCTGCAAATGAGTATGACCTTTGGCCTGATGATAGTTTTGAATCCATATTTATTCTACACGCCATTATCATTAGTAATTAATACTAAGGTCAGCTATGTAATTTTCCACCATCCCAACATACCGATATTTACCATACACTTTCATAAAATTAATTATTGAAACGTCAAGGTTTTTTTCATAGGCTGCCTGAAGATGGAGTGGGTCTGTCTGTTTCAATTATTTTATTCTTTACGTCAAAAAAACACGACTAAAAACTACGATTCAAAATATGACCTATGAATACACAGCAGCTTCCACTGCTGCACTTGTTCACGCACTCGTCATTCTACTTCTGTAGGCAAAGAAACAAACCGCTTCTCTTGGAGGCTCAAATAAGCGTCAATATTCCGTAAGATAAAACTAAACTTACTTTAAATTGGTGACAAAATACGTTATTTTGTAATTGAGTGCCATTAATTATATCTATAAACAATAAATATCGGTTAAAACAACCTAAAAAAATAAGATTTTGATAGTACTGAACGTATGATTATACACCAATAACGATAGTTAGCTCATGCACTGATACTCGCCTAAGGATAAGGTGCTTCTCTTTCCCCGATGAGAGCCGGACAGACCCTGAAGCAATCGATTAGTGGAATCAAGAGTGAGCGAGACCAGTTGGCTGGCCGGTCAGTCTGAGAAAGAAAGGCTTGCTCCGAAGGAAGTGCTGGAACCTCAACTTAGTATACTTGTTAGAGAGGTTTCTATAATAATAATAATAATAATAATAATAATAATAATAATAATAATAATAATAATAATAATTTTAACTTCATTTCCTCCTCCCTAATTTAATTTGCTTCCCTTTCTTCCTTTGAATAAACACCACTGTCATATATTCATAAAAATTAATCAATAATTTCAAAATGCCACTTTGCCTTGAACGTGTGTAGGAGAGAAAGAGTTACCCATAGGTTTCCTCATCTCTCTCACAATGGTGTGTAGATAACAGCTCGAAAATTTTAGCATTAGATGTTCATCCATCATAGAGATATATGGCCCAGATTCAGATCACCTTATTTATTTGTCTATGATTTAACTCTGAAAATGTAACGTGTCAAATAAACTTTGCTAACTTATTATTGTTTCAGGCTTTAAAAATAAATCATTAATCCTCTACAAACTATTATGTTGGATCAAAAATCCTTGTGTAATTCTATTTTATGTCTTTAAATATAGTTACAATTTAAAATTTTTCTTCGTCTGCTTAAACAACTTCCGGCCACTGACTACGATCATAATGGCTGCTGAACATCAGTACTTCTATGAAGATGAAGTATTCAGAATTAACAAAAAAGGAAACATTGAATTTGGAATGGTTTTAGAAAATTCAGAGCTTGTAAGTAGTGATGAAAATTCAGATGTCGAGGAGGGGGGCCGAATGAAGAAGGGTCATATTCGTGTTGCATGGCACCCTTCAGGAGTTGAGGAAGTCATTCCAGAGAAAAAGGTAGGCCTACGTATTTAATTTATTCGTTTAACGTTGATTATTTCTTTCTTGATAAGTGTTAACATATATTAATAACTACTCTTTAATTATGTTTCCTCTAGAAAATGTGTTGACCTTGTTATTAGTCTAGTCAAAGTAGTCATGAAATTGTTCTTAGATCAGCTTCAAATATATTGATATTGGTTTGAGGTACTTATATTTGTTCTGCTATTATACAAATATTATGCAAACACACATTCGCATCTCCAGGTACATTTGGCTGATAGATCATTGATGCCAGGAGATGTAGTTCGACGGATGATTAAAGGAAAGGATACACAAAGAGGTTATTGTCGAGACATTAAAGTTAGAGCTTGTGTACAAGTGGTTGGAACCAAACAAGTAGTTTCGAATGTCAAGAGTGAACATCTCACACCATTAGAGGTAAGTATATATGCTTCAATCACATAGTTTGTAAAACAAAATTTGGTATCACATTAGTTTAATTTTGGAATATCCTACCTATGGATTACAAATCCTGCTTTGTATTTCAAAGTAGTTAAAACAATCAAAAGTTTTTATTTCTAAAATTTGATGCTGAACATCGACATATTTAATGTTCCGTAAGCCTACCTATTACAAATATTCCACTCCTTACCCAATAGGCCCACACACCTACTTGAATGTATAAAATTTATATAATTATGTGTTCCATTTTGAAATAGTTGTAAAACAACAGAGCTAGTCCATTACCATAAAAAGCAAGCTAACAAAATAAGCCATACAGTACTAATCTAAAATGAGGTGACTATTTGACATCACATGGTAAGGTTATTTAGCTTCTTTCCTGGTAAGAAAAGGAAGCCAACTTTGAAAAAATCAGTTTATTGAAAAATGTCATCTGACATAACAGCAAGAAATCCAGCTCCCTTGATTTCCTCTACAATTTTGTCGCAATGAACTTCTAGGATGCAGTTTAAAAATATGTTTTAAAATCTGTGTTTAGTTTTCCTTCAAATTCAATCAATTAAAAAAAACTCCTGATTTGGTGGATTTTTCAGCTTAATAATGGCCATGCACTGGAAGTTCATACATATCACAAAAAAATATATACAATCAATCATTTTTGAAAGAATATATCTATTTTCCTTCACCTCTTGATTGTGCTTGAATTTAAGTTTGACGTATAGGCTTAACTTGACTGTGTTGCTATATGAATTTGAACTAACAGCTAAATCAAGGACATTATTAAGGTGCCTAGAAGAGTTATCATGTTTCTTATAATCTCTTGTGATAGGTGCCCCAAGTCTTTTAAATACCATATTTGGCCCATGTTATATCACCATAAAAAAGTAGGCCAACACATGGCAACCTAAACATTATATTGTTCATGCGACAACCACCAGCCATTCAAATCCTTTATAAAAATACCGATTGAATTTCCTATTATAAACATTGTTTCTACTCAATGCACTTTGATTTATTACCATATCAGGAAGTGGACTTTTTTGTTTTAGATTTAAATTTTTTCAATGATACTCTTTTGGTAAAAATTAATTGTTAGCAAATTAACAACAGTCATTTCAGAGCTCATAAGATAAACACACAAGACCACAGAATAAAAACAAAAAGTTTGCAACACAGGATACAGTTCAGTCTAGCATATGACTGTGGCTGTCATGAGCGGGATGCAACATATGTAGTCCTGTACTAGCCTTGTGAAAACCTTCAATTCAATGCAGGGCAGTTGGTGATCTGTCGGACTTCTGTACTGGGGGTCCGGGGTCCAATCCTCGGTTCCAGTACAGATTTATCGGATTGCCAAACCCTTCCTTCACCTCTGACAAGACGTGTATTAATCACAACTTGTGAATGTGGGAGATGCCAGGCCTCCACAGTGGTTCGGATTCCACGTTAAACTGTAGGTCCTCAATTTCATCTCACAATCACCCTACCATTACACATTAGCGTAAGTGCGTATAGCCCGAACGGGTTGTAAGACGCATTGCTAAAAATAATAATGTAGGTCAGCTACTGATAGTAAAAACTTAATATTTATACCATGGGGCCTAATATATATAATTATATTGTCATATGTAAATTAGTAATATTAATAACAACTAATATGTTTGAATGAATACTGTTTTAATTCTTCTTTTAGTCAACTCTACTGAACTAAAATGCATGTAAATTTGTAAGGGGTGCTGCAGCTCTGCAACTAATATGGACAAGCCCTGCCACTGGATATAGCATATAGTCATAATTATTCTAGATATTAAGTGTGCCTAAATTATACAAACATAACTTGAAAATATTTTATTTTGCACACAATGTTGAATATTTTGTTTTATTAATCATATGCATGGACATGAGCTAGCTTCTTATCAGAATTTAATCAATATAGCAATTATTTTAAATGCTTTGACCTAGTCATTTGTCCTTATTTTATTTTTTAAAACAAACTACCTATAATATATTTTTAAAATAACAAGCTCGCATAATTAACGGTTGATTTTTGTTTTATCACCTCATCTTACTACCTTTTCAGGTTATACACATAAGGCTTACAAATGCTTTAATCTTCTCGACCATGATGTTCTACTTGTTCATACTATTCTATGTTGTATCGACAGGAATTTGCAACTGATATTGTTGCTTGTCTTGACTCGTGGGTTGGTGGAATCAAAACAAGTTCATTCAAAGCTTCTACTTCAATGTGCTGATGGATCACGGTGTATAGTCAATGATATTGAAGCTTGTGGCTTGGTGGACTTTAATGAAAAAAGAGATTGTGTAAGTGTTTATTTTACTATTTTTTTAATAAATGAGATTTGTTTTAGAAATGAATTATAATATCCATATTTTTGATTTTGATTTTGTTTAGCTCGTTTCAGCCAAATTTGCTAAGGGTAGTCTCTCCAAATTGTGGTTTTAATCTCCTCTAAACTTAACTCAGAAAGAAACTAAGAATCAACTAAAACTAAAATCACAATTATTAGAACACTTTGTATTAATAAACAATTGAATCAAAACCCACCAAATTCACTAAGTATTGTGCGGCCATATTGCCGAGGAATGCAACTTTGTCCGGTGTGTACATGTCTCCATCCACATAAATCTAGCAATGTGTTCAAATATCAGATGAGATCATAGCACTCATAAGTGTATAACTACCCTTATACCCTTACAGTACAGTGAATGTATGGTGAAGCACCCTTCCTATGCCTTAAAAATATCTTTTCTAGGAATTAACTGAGCCAGGGACTGTAAAACATGTTTTTCAATAAGCTTACACAAAGTCTTAGCTACAGTAGCCCCATGGCTTCTTTGGTGCTGACTGACAGCTCACAGTTGACTTCTGACAGTCAACATTTAGGTATATACCTAAATGTTGACGTCAGAAGTGGCAGTTGCTAAACTCATGTTTTTGCAGATCATAAGGTTCGGGGTAGGGATACATAATTTGGTCTGGAAACTTTTCAAAGCTTTTAGCTGTCAGCTGTGAGCTGTCAGTCAGCACCAAAGAAGCTATGGGGCTACTGTACCTATATGGCATATAAATAGTTATTCTACGACTCTTAAACTTATCAAACATACCAAAAACCCAACGTTAAGGAAGTTTACCCCTATTGTTCTTTCTTTTACAGCGATTAAATATCCGCCAATCTTAATTGACTTATAACTCATGTCCATTAAAAGTATATTCCTAATTTATTTAACAATTTTCAGGAACCAATATCGTTGAAAAAAAACCTTTATAATTGTACAACTAAAGCACTACGGATATCAAATGATCGATGACCTGCACAGCTTGACACTTGACAACACTTAAACCACAGTAAAATAAAAACATCATGTATTGGTAAATGAACTTTCTCAAAAAGTATATGGGAATTTTATTTTTCAACCAGTGACATACATTAAACAAAAACTCAAATAAAGCTTCAAATCTTTTATTTGTGGATATAAAAAGTGTGTGTAACAACTATATTTCCTGTTTTCTGTAACAAAACAAGTTCATGTAAATTATTCACAGTTTTTTTTTTATTTCTAAATTGGAGGTCTGCAAGCTTTGGTGTTTTCATTCAAGTCAAACTCGAGTCATGTATTTCAAAAGTTGTTACGTTAAAGTATATTCATAAGTTTAAAATGTTGAATATATATTTTAGTTTAAAAATAAAATAGCATATTTAAAATGTCATTAATCAAAAAAACATACATAAATGCAAACATATGAAAAAAACACATGTTGTAAGATAAAAATGACATTTATTTTTATAATTAGTAAATACTTTTGAAAAAGAAATGGAAATATTGATTTTTAAATTAGAAATACCTCTACATCCATTACTGTTTCCAGCCTGTCTCCTGGGTCAGTTTTTTATTCAAGTCATATATTTCTCCACTACCAGCTGGCCAGGCCTGTCTTAGCCTCACACGCCTTATAATCTAACTTAGGACTAGGACAGGCACAACATCCAGTCCCCGGCCGTTAATTCATCAATGTGAAAGAGTAAACCCATATTTTCATCAATGGCCGGCCCTGCTGCGAATCAATCTCGGGACCCTTTGCTCAGTAGGCAGACATGCTACCAACTGAGCTAAGGTGTCAGACTAAATTAGAACTAAAACTTTAAAACGCACAACTTAAAAATAAGAACAACATTCAAATAAAAATATAGGCCCCTAATAGAAAAATAATTAAAAGCATTTCAACACTCATGTATATTTAAATACATTAAAATTACACTAACAATTAAAAAAAGTTGATAAAATTTGATGTTTTAATGAGCATATATTTTCTCTACATTTCCTTGTGCATAATAATGAAAGTGTCAAATTTTTGTGAGTTGCTCTTTTATATAAAAAGTGTCTAATATGTACTATTACCATTATTATTACCAAACTTATAGCGAGTTTTCCTGAATGTTTTTACATACTTCCTCTATGAAATTGTACGATACAAAATAAACTTCAAATAGATTCTAAGGACATCCAAATTTTACAATTTTTCAAAGGGACGACCATTCTAAACAACTTCATAAGGCATCTAATTAAAAAAAAATCCCAGGCGAGGGCCACCTTGATTAACTTTTGGGTGAACATATGTATCTTGAGGCAGAAAAGCACCTTATAATCCCCCTTCTAGTTAATGTCTTTATACTCTGCCTCACTCTTGCACAATTAATGTTTCACCACCACTGGCCACATTATTGTGATTACATGTAAATAGTCCAAACAGGTCGTCAGACATCCTACAGGCACCTCTTTGTTTTCGACGATCCACTCTTTCAACCCTCTTTAATTAGGGTTAATGGACCATAAGTTATAAGGATTGTTTTGGTCATTTGTTAATTCCTAGTCAACAACTTGGTTCTCCAAATTGTTAAATGAGTTAAATAGTATTTTTCATTTGTTCAGGAGTATACTTTAATAGCTTCTTTTTCTCTTTGGGAGCTATCATAGAGCTGTAAAAAATGAATAAGACTTGTGATATTCTCTCTTAGAATTTTTATTACTTGATTGACATATGTCAACAAAAGAAACAAGCAAAAATCTGGTAAAAAATGGCAATGTTTTTAAGCTCGACATCTCTGTCAACAGTTGGAAACTTATTCATTTGCTGTTCGAAATGTTTACATAGCCTAAATTGACTGTTTAACCACAGTTATTGAATCATAGCATTATATAGTGGCATTGTTTGAAATGTTTTGAAGTTAACTAATATCATGAAACACAAAAATAGGTATTCAACAAAGATACATACCTTAAGCTAGCAGATTAAAGTCTTCTTCAAATTGTAAGGGATTTAATGAAATCCTGAACATATGCGATACTTCAACAAAATATGACCACCATTTTGAATAATCAATAGCTGACAGTTGATAACTACATTCATAAGATAGAACACTTAACAAAATACAATTTCCAGCTGAAATATTTTGCTGAGAGTGAAATATCTCTTATTTTAAAAGGTATAATAATGTCAACATTTGGTGCAGTGTCAGAATTTGGTACATTTACCTTATAGCCAAAACCCGTACATTGAAGCATGGTCTGCTCTTTCGACCTATTTCATCATATTTACACACCTATCTATGATCATGTTGAAAGCTCTCACCTTCCCAAATATATATTATTTTCAATATATTAATGCCAATTACTATAAATGTTTGTTAATGAAAGAACCCTTCTAAAGCGGAGGGCATGGATGCACCTCGACTATTAGCTCACTCTATTGGTAGGGACACAGTTTACCCTCTTTCTACAGGAATCTGAGTTAGGCTTGAGCGGCTAAACACTTGAAACGGGGACGTTGACTTATCAATAAATCAACTACATGTAGTTTAGTTTCAAAATTTACCAAAGGGAAAAATTACCCTTTATTTTAACTTACAACATGGCATTCAAGACGTTTCTAAATAAAGATCTTTATGATGATGACTATGGTGTTGAAATACATTATGACACAACATTAACATAGGGTAAATTGCCAGCTATAAAAAAAAAACACAAATATTATCAACCAGAAATTAAGTCCTTTCAAATTGTTTTGGGAGGTCGAGCACACTATCGTTAGCTCCTGGTGACAAATACAACAATAGTAACACACTATTCAATAAAACCTTATAATACCAAAGTCAATTAACCTTGTCTAAATGTTTTAACCTTTTTTCTTATACCCCTGACATAGTTCATTTCCAGGGTTTTCATCTGTTCACGTGAAAGTTGGCACTGCTGTTAAATTTAACATGTAACATAGTGCTATCTACTGGATGCTAATGTGGGATATTGTCCACCGGAATATTTAGTTCCTTAGTACAGTATGGTAAAAAATAACAGGGCTTGGCCCCTGACAGACTCTCAAATAGACCCAGATCAGCGTCGGTAAAGCCAGCTACTTCAGCCCGGGAACAAATTCAACCGAGATATCCCCGTGGGTCAAAGTCCTTGAAGATTGGCTACTTGCCGGTACCACCGCGGAAGAAATTATAATATAGTCTTGCTCTACGCGTACCTTGTAGGTTGTAGTCAACCTGAGATGATATCCACAAGTTCCCACATGGTAGAAACTTCCAGCAATTCCTTCACTGAACCAGGAAACTGATAGGTGGTCTCTGGCAACGTATCACACAATGAGACAATAACTGACCACTTTCCCAAACCCATACTTGGGCCTTTCCGTGTGGCTTGTCCGTTTTGTCCACCACACGCCGCCAGTCGCCCCTTTCCTTCTTTTTTTCTCATAAAAATCATCCTCCGCTCAGACCTCCATGTGTACCAACCCTCAAAGCACAAAATGTCTATCTTAGGCCTTAATCATATTTACACTTTATTACATGAAACATACACTTAGTAAATTATAAACTTGGAAGACTATTTTCTACCAGAAGCTTGAGCCTAAACAGCTTTCCGACTAAAAAGTACAATCCTGTTGTATGAAAAGTGGGAACTGCGTTACCTGTAAGAGCTGGTGTGGTGAGGGAGAAGTTCAGAGGAAGTGCCGTCTTATGAGTGGGGGTGGGGGCTAGGCCCAGGGTAAAGAACTTCCTCTGGAATTTGTAATCTCGTAGACACCAGATGTGAGTCTTCTGAGGATCTATTAAGGACAGTTTTTTTGTAGTCGGCATCTTGTTATGGGGGTAAGAGAGGAGATAAGGACTGCAATTGATAAATGGGACAGGGAGGGGTGCCATAGGTTTGGTGATGGGAGAAACGAGATAAACAGAATGGGGGGTAAATAAGATATTCATAGATTTTTGAATGATGTATATTGTGGGTCACGAACCCTTATTCCTTGGCCACCCTTGCTGTAGCGATAGGTTTGATGGGGGACAAGACTCATGGAGAAGTAGCAGTGTTGGGGTAAGGGAGGTAGTGGCTCCCACCTGTCACCTAGATGACACTACCTCTACAGCGCTGCATAATATGTACATTAGTGTTTACTATGTATTATTAATAGCCTATTATTTTATCAGTATCAACACTATCATCAAAAGTGGCATCTCGCTTACAGGTCACATGACTTGACATACAAATATATTAAAGTAGTTTTAGTAACTTTTGCAACTGTCACATAAAAAAGAAGCGTACAAAGCTTCAAAACAGAGTCTCTAATATGCAATTATCCGTGCCCCTTCCTCTCTATCCCAGCTTTCTCTCCCTACTCTTTGCCTCTTTTCTTCTCTCTTTACCTTACCTTCCCCATTTCCCTCTTTCTTACCTCTTTGTCCCCTTTCTCAATAGCTCTACTTATATTTTTATTGTCATTTCATTTGTTTTCTCAGCATTTTTTACTACCCTGTCAACAAAAGAGGGGATGGACAGATGAATGAATATGTGTTCATAATCTGTTCTGCCTAAATGATCACATTACTCACTAAAAACACCCCAATCTACTCCACCCAAACAATGTATCCCTTAAGGGGTGTGCTTGCCCCCAGGAGTGCGAGTTTCCCAGTCGCCGTGAGGAGTTCTATCCGGGACAAACCCTGTATGGTCCACTACATGTGCTAGAGGAAGCTCAGTGGATACATTGCACTAAGGAGCTCAAGACTCAGATGTCCAAGCCTAATAAGACTGTAAAAGTCCTGGTGGAGGAAGTACAGACTGACAGCGTAGGCATTCACTGGCAATGTCGGGCCTATTCTAAGGAAGGGGCTGGTCTGGACAAGGAACAGCCCAAGTTCTTGCTCCAAGGAGAAGACCTCAAGAAGTGAGTTTTGATTTTTTACTTTAGTGTATTAGTCAACATCCTACTGGTCCCAATGCCAATCCACCATTTGCTGGGAAAAATATAGTGGTAATTTTTATTAGTATGTTCAACATCAAGCTTATTAACTACTTATTCTAGGAGGTAGAGTTTGGGAAGATAATCTAGAAGGAATGAGATACTTTAGTGCTAAATCATGTATGAAAAATGTACACTACACCCATTCCAAGATACAAACCTTGTCCTCTTCATTACAGACAATACTAACTTATGCGAGCTTGATGTTTTAGAGCACACAATCACAGGATCTGACTGGTGTTCTTAACACTACACTGTTTCAAATACATTTATGTATTTATAAACTTAATAGTATGCATTTGGTGTTAGAAAAATGTGCAGTATCAAAATCCTAAAGTATACATTATATAGTTTATATATATAATGATACCCTAATTTAAAATATGTAAACTTAGTTGTTTCATATTTGTGCCTGTGGGGGGGACGTCAATAGTGTCATCAACAGAAACCGGACAAGTATTGATGGCCGCACAGCACACAATAGACTAGACTGGCAATGACACAGAGATTGGGGTTCAAATCCCAGTCGGCTGTACTGAGGGTGGTTTTTCCAAAATGGCTCTCCACTCTCCTGCTATGCAAATGCCAGTGAACTTCCTATAAAATAAACCCCCATCCTTGACTCATTAGCCGAAGTAGTACATTTTGCATTTTGCCCAAATAGGTAGTAAGATGCCGTGGTTTATAAAAAAAACTTAAACCCAATACAAGCACATGTCTCATTATGGGAAATATATAATTTTTTTGAAATATTTTACTCAAATTAAAAAAACCAATAAAAATAACTATTAAAAAATACCCCCCACCCTCATGTCCATTAAAGCAATAGGTGGTATTTCTATCAACAATTCGCTTAGAAAATTCCACAAAATAAAAATATTTTTAGTACTATATTTTTCTGACCTAGATGCAGTGGCATTTCAGGGGGTGTGTAAGCATAGTATTTTATATGTAACCCTTATAGCATTTTTAATGATCGGAAGCTATATTGTTTTCAAGTAAGTTTGCTTTGCATTGAGACAGAGCCACTCTGAGCCTGGAACTAGGATTGTTCACTTTACAAGGATAGCTGTCTCACCTCTCTTTGGGCACATCTATTCCCAGTGTAATGGCTTTTATTTCAACAAGAATTGATAACTAAATTCAGGAAAATATTGTTTTTCTAGTTACTTTGACTTTAGGGATGTCTTTATTTATTTCATGTTCTTGGTGTAAATATAGTAGCTTTTGTCAGAGCACACAAGTTTATAGAATTAATTAACAGGTTCTAGACTTGAAAATCATGTTATAACTAAGAACATGACTCAACCGTTACACAAGTTCATAGGCATGGACACAGATCAGCTAAACAAACAATTGACACATTTAACAATAGTATCAACCTAAACTAGAATATCCCTGCATAGACTTATTTTAACACTCCTCCTCAATTCAACTATAACCACAAAAGTAGGAAAAATGTCCTACATGTACCCTTAAATACATGCAAATAAACTCTAGTGAATCAGCATTTGATTAAACCAATATAATTACAAAAGTACTCAAACTTGTTTCCAACCAAACTCTTTGTCAGAATGTCAGCACATTGTTCATTGGTTTCCAGATAAATCACATCAATAACACCACTTAAATACAAATCACGAACAAAGTTGTATTTGACATCAATATGCTTTAGTCTTCGATGTTCCCATTTATCCAAACATCTTATACAGGACTGGTTGTTCTCGTACACCTTGGTGGGTTCTAGAGTGATCCCAAGGTCCTGGATCAGTCTTCTCAACCAGAGTAGCTTGTATGAGGCGGTTGACAAGGAGACAAACTCTGACTCCGTCGAGCTAAGGGCAACTGTACGTGTAGTACCATAAACTTGGAATAAATACCCAGATGTAGATTTACGATCATTGCTGTCATTGGCCCAGTCCGCATCCACGTAGGCCCGTAAGGCGACATCACAGTTCTTCGGAAAGAAGAGACCAACTTCAAGTGTTCCTTGAATATATCGTAGTATTCGTTTGAGTACAATCCAGTGAGCTTCTGTTGCATTGCTCTGATACCTGCTGTAGAAATTCACTGAGAAGCTCAGATCAGGGTGAGTGTAGAGCATCACATGCATCAAACTACCAACAAGCTCACGGTACGTTTTTTTTTTATTATGCACTCTGATGTAGTTATTTAAGGTGGTTTTGTCTCCATCGGTGTCTTGACAATTTTGCACTGTCTCATACCAAATTTCTTGAGAACTTTCTTCAAGTAGGCTGTTTGGCTAAGGGACATACCATAAGTTTTCTAATCAATTTGTATGCCTAGAAAGTTGTGCAAACCTCAAAGATCCTTCATCTCGAATTCTGACATAAGATATGTTTTGATGTCATTCAACTTCTGCAGATTGTTTCCCGCCAAAATTATGTCATCTACGTAAACCAAAAGGTAAGTTTTGATGCTGTTGCTGAAGTCGACGTACATACATTTTTCGTTTTCAGACTGCTCAAATCTGAGCGAATTCACAAATTTGTCAAGTTTATCATTCCACTCCCGTGGTGCCTGCTTCAATCCACAGAGGGTCTTGTGTAACTTACAAACAAGGTTGCTGTCACTTATGAAGCCAGGCTGCTTCATATACACCTCTTCAGAAAGGTCTCCATGTAGGAATTCATTTTTCACGTTCAACTGGAAGGTAATTAAATCTTCTTTGTTTATGATGGCAACAGTAGTTAAATGGGCTACGAGTGAGTACATTTCATTGTAGTCAAACCCTTTCTTCTGTGCACAGCCCTTCACCACCAAACTTGCCTTGTACCTGTCAAGGTGTCCATTTTCATCCTGCTTCATCTTGAAGACCCTCTTGCAGTTGATAGCTCGTTTACCGAATGGCAGTCAGTAAGGGTCCAGGTCTCATTTTTCTTCAATGAGTACATCTCTTCCTCAACTGCAGACATCCATTGCTGGGTATCATCTCTACTATGGATGTCATCGAAGGTTTCTGGCAAGTTGTCAATAAATGACTCGGCACCAAAAGCCAGTGTGACATAGTCATTTAGGTACGCTGGTGCTGTGCGAGGTCTCGTGCTCCTACGCAGAGGTTCAAGTTCCTCGCCAGGAGTCTCTTCTTCGTCAGAAATTGCCTCTGGTTAGCCTCCTGAAGACGGCTCCCCTGCAATTCCTCAGTAAAAGCTTCATTTGGAGTCGAACTGATGACCTCAATAGCTCAAGACTGTGTTGAACCAGCAACACCACTGGTTATGAACAAATGTTCATCAAAAATTATATCATGCCCACGTATGATTTTAAGTTCCTGTGGACACCACAGCCTGTACCCATTCGGGCAGTAACCAACAAAGTAGCACTTTTTTGAGCAGCTGTCAAGTTTACTTTTAAGAACTTGATTAGGTAATCAAAGATGTGCTACACAACCAAAAACCTTCACTTTGAACATATCAGGCTTTACACCATACCACAGTTCTGCTGGAACCTGGTTTTCAAGAGCTTTAGTAGGCAATCTGTTTATTAGGTGGACTGCAGTCATAACAGCCTCCGTCCAGAGTGACTTATCAAGAGAAGAATGAAGTGAACATCGTGTTTTCTCCATGATGTTACGTCTCCATTCTTTCGGCAACACCGTTCTGCTGATTGGTATGCCTGATTGTAAACTCTGACTGGATGCCCTTCTTTTTTTTAAATAATCGAGCATTTTCTGCGACACACATTCACCACTTAAAGCGACTTATCTTTAGGTTAAAGTGGGCTATTCCCATAGCTTAAAATTGTTTGTTTGGAGTGTAAATGACTGTAAAGTGAGTATAATCACCAATCAAGGTAAGCAGATACCTCTTTTGATCACATGATGCAGGCTTAATAGGCCCTACAAGATCACTGTGTATGATCTCCAAAGGGCGCTTAGCTCTAATGCCTGGCTTTGTGTGAGGAAGACGTGTTTGTTTAGCCTGTTTGCAAGAGTCACATAAATCGGGGATCAATCCTGGATCAAACTTTATTCCATCTACAATCTTACTTAAGTGATCTAAACCGGTTTTGCCAATGTGACCAAGCCTCTTGTGCCACAAATCAGATGATGCTACAATGGAACTAGCAACACCAGCACATGCTTTTTCACGAGGCAAAAGAGACATTGTATACACTTTACTAGATCTAGTGGCAACGGCCACAAAAATATCGCCTTTCAAAGTGGTAGCGTTCCCCTTTTCAAACACAACTTTATAAACTCATTAGTGTCCATTTTACTAACTGAGAGTAAATTAAATTGTAATCCAGGGACAATAAGTACTTTGGAAATTTTGATATAGTTTTGATTAACCTTTGTGAGTCACAGACGCGTGTATATCTCCGATCTCTTCAGCACACAACATCGATCTTGATTTAGCAATTTTTATTTTGATAGACTTTGATAGGTGTCTCTTATTTGAGACCAAACTAATATTTTTATCACTGATCATATGTTCCGTGGCGCCAGAGTCAAGCAACCACACAGATCCATCACAACAAGCCACTGATGTTAACACAGTCAAACTAAATTCATCATCACTAGCTTCAGCTACGTTTGCTTTACGTATTGAATTATTCTGCTGCTTCTTGCCTTTCAATTTAGGACAGTCAGAATGAAAATGACCAGCTTTATGACAGAAAAAACACTTATCACCAGTAACTTGCTTTGAAATGCTTTGTTTACAATCAGGACAACATTTCGGCTGCAAAGATTTCAATTTTCTAGCCTTCCAATTAGTAACGCTAGAGAATGATTGGCTGCATCCATCGATACCTTCTGCTTGTCGTTTTCTCTGCTCATCAAGTAGGCGCGTTTTTACGATAGCCATGTTGAGATTATCAGCAGATAATATCTCTATGTTAGTGACAATTACTTGATATTCAGATGGATTAGTCAAGAGAAGATGGCAGACAACATCTAATTCTTCGAGGTTAGCTCCCGACGATTTCAATTCCCGAATGGTACGATCAAACCTAACAAAATGCAATTCAAGGGTCTCTAAAGAGGGATCAAATTTCATCATCAAATGATTAGCAATACCTTTACGAGCGTAAGTATTACAAAGCACTTGCCATATATCATAGGCGGTGTTCTTATCCTTCACACAATCCAAGTTGCTGTCTGAGATTCGTTGTATAATCTGTGACTTACACATGTGATCGGCTTTTCGAAGCTTGTTCAGCTCTTTTTTCTTTTCTGCCTTAATTTCAGCATTATCACTAGACACAAGTTTCACCAAGTTTGAATAGTCACCTTAAAAAAGGGCAGCAAATCGATTTCATCTAAAAGAGTTTCTACTCGAAACTTCCAGTTGTTGAAAAGCAGAATTCTGTACGTTTTGTCTTTTTTTTTTTTTAAACAATTACTGTGATAGTGATTGGCAATGGCTTCATAAACAACAAGCAAACATGTAGAGTTAACGCGTACTACTGCACACACTTGACTTATAACTTTACTCGTGCTAAAATCCACAAATCACCACAAGCTTGGGCCCATAGACTGTCAGAGCACACAAGTTTATAGAAATAATTAACAGGTTCTAGACTTGACAATACATGTTATAATAACTAATAACATGACTAAACCGTTACACAAGTTCATAGTCATAGACACAGATCTGCTAAAAAAAAAAACGAACAACACATTTAACATTGGTACCGACTTAAACTAGATTATCCCTGCATAGACTTGCCTATTTTAACAGCTTTCAAACTGATTGTAGCATTTAAATGTGTTTGTATAGTTAAGTGAATTCCAAATAGTATTCAAAGTGAAGAAATTTGACAGTGCTATTCTCCAAATTATAGAAAAATGTAATGTTAAATTTGTCAACTTTTGATTTTTATAAACTTTCTTAGTTTCTTCAAAAATATATTTTACTCTATGTTAATTACCTTTTAATCCAAAACTAATAGACCTACACACGATGTGTAGTTAAATTTTATAGTATTTTTCTAAATGTCCCAAACAAATATTTAAGATCTAAAATAAAATTCTTCAATTTTGGTATGATACACACAGCTGTTGTGATGTCACATAAGTGGAGGGGATGTAGTTCCTGGCTCGAGTATGTAGTAGGCTCTGGTGATAAGGAAAATATCACCAACCAAGGAGTAGCGTGTATGTAGTCTACCATTTTTCAGTGACATGTTTAAGAGTCTAAACAGAAGCTAAACATTTAAAGTTTTTTACTTTTTAAAACTAAACAAATATTGGAATCATCAGTCCATACAATTTTATGTTTGACAGAAGTTGAGGAATATTAGCAACTGATGATCCTAGTCTTTATACAAATTAAATGATGAAAATAACTATAGTATAGTTTAGTTTAGTTTCCAAAACTCTTCTTAATTCGAGTCAACCTTAAGCGAGTTTTTTTTTTGAAGCTCCAGAGTGTTGATAATATATCAATTATATAAACAAACAAAAAACATGTATTGAATTTATTTAAAAAAAAAGGTTTCTTAATGAAATATGACTTAAGATATTTTATATAAAAGTAATGTTTTAAAATATTAAAAAAATCAAACCATACTAACAATAATGAATAAATTGTAGGATTAATGTTAAAATATATGCTATTAACTGTGATAGGAATTATTAAAATAATTCTGATTTATTTAATGTGTTTACAACTAATATCTGGTTTCAAAATAATGTTTAAAGTTAAAAATAAATGTATGAATATCAAGAATCTGCAAGCGATAAGGTTTGTAAAATGACGTTAGAAACTTTTATTCTTTTAGAAATATTGACCACCCAAAATTGTCTAACTTTATGCCTAGAAGCTGTACTGCATGTTTTTCTAACAATCCCTCCGTTTTATTTTCAGATTTTTTAAATGTATTTTAATATTTAAATTACATGCAGGCGTCTCTTTGTTTGGCCTGAAAATATAACATAAGCTTATTTACTGACAAACAAAACGTATTGGAAATGTTTTCCAAAAATGTCTGATTAGCAATTTTTCTTCAAAACATTTTTGTTAGCAATAAATAAATAATACAGCCTGCGAGATTAAATTAAAATAAAACAATACTTCTATAGGTTGCGACTGTTGAACGTATTCGAGCCTTGCACGCTTCAGGTAGGTGACCGTAACTTTTACACCCTGAGGGACGAGGACACATATGTGATGCGGGAACAGTGGCGCCGGTCGCAGCGGGATCTGCTGGCGTCTCCCTCACTCATCAACGGCCACAAGATAGGGAGTCCCAAAAGAAACAAGAACAAGACAGCTACAGAAGGTGAGCAGCTAGATGTTGTCTTCAAATAGGCTTGTGCAGAATCCTAAACTTCAGGAAACAATTTGGAAAATTGGACATTCCCAAAAATTGAGCAGAAAAACTTATTTTCCAGGATTTTTTGGGAAAAATAAACTAATGTAAGAATCCTACAACATTAAGGACTGCCTATCTATGTCATAACCACACCTAGTTGCTTTAAGAAATACCTATTACTTTAATGTTACTATTTGGAATTACATAATCATAGTTAGATAAACTAATATTTTTGGAGTCCAAGAGAGGTTTAGTAATTAAAATGTAACCACCAGCTAATTTGAGAAATGTTTTTGGTATTCTTATGTACAAGATTGTGGCTCACTTTTATTCATTCAAAATAGTTTGAATATCTTGATGTTCTAATGTGTGATTAAAATTCATGCCATGATTTCTTTAAATTTAAGAACTTGTTTAGTCAATCTTAAAATCCACTTTTAAAATATATTTACATCTATACCAAAAAGTCAACCTAGGTGGTCTTGGGATAAAGTGCTCGCTTTAGGACTCTTATTTTCATGAGTTCAAACCTAGCAAGGGTCGGCACATTTTTTCTTAGCAATAAAAATCTGTAACACAACTTCCTTTCAGAGGGGAAGAAAGCTCAGTAAAAATCCGTCAACCTTGGCTTTCAAAGATTTATGCCTTTTAAGTTGTAAAAATCTACTCAAAAATCAAAGAATGCTTAGCCAAAAATCTAACACAACACCTTAAAATGAATAAAATCACCATAACATACTATACCTCTAAAATAATAGTTTTTTTGTGTTCATATTGCTGAATGTGAGGAGTGGTAGCTTTATTTGATCATTTCTTCCTTCCCCATAAGGCAACAAACACATTAAAACAGGTTCACAATGGAGGGTGGCTGTGTTGTTAAAGCACTAATCTTTTTAGAATGCCTTGAGCATTAAAGGAAAGTAACGTTTTCGATGGAATTTTTTACTCAACTCAAAGAAGTTTTCTGAGGCACACATTTTCCTTGTAGGAGAATATAAAATGAACCTGGTTATTAAAAAAACCTTATGTTGGCAATATAACCTCATCTTATATGCAAGTGAATATGATATGTACTTTAAATGACAACAGAATGTAACACACTTTTGAAAAATGTTTGTTTAATTGACTGTTGACCAATGTTTGGTGGCGACAAGGAGGTCAACCCTGGTTTGGTTTACTGAATGGGTTTTTAATAAATGTTTTTCTATCCTCCCTTCTTGCAAATATAAATACATTTCCTCCAAATTCTACCTTCTTCATTCCTACCACCTAAATGTAATTAAATTTGAATAACTCAGACAACAAGTAAGATGTGCCTTAAAAAATATAAGTGAAGCACATAAGTAGTATTATATTAATAGATATTAATTATTTTGAGTTATTGTGAAACAGTGCTAAGTAAAGAGTGCAATAATGGGGACTACCTGCACTTATTAAAATCAGGGATGAAACCTTCTAATCCTCAAACAAATCCCTAAGGATATAATATTTAATATTCAAAAATTTAAGAAAATATCAGAATAATTCATTTTCTTTCCCTATTCAAATTTTGAATTCAAAGTTGTTTTAAAACTCCTATTTTGCTAATCATTTGTCTATCCAATCTAATTATAAGACAAACTTAACAACCAGATTCCATTGACTTACTACTTAACTGAACAATTGAATATTTTGTAATAGATGCATCACAGCACTAAGTATAAACCTCTTGTGTTTACATGTTTTATTAGTAGAGATGGGTCGAATCCACTATTGTACGAAGCTGAATCTTGAATCTGAACTTCATTTTATCTTCTAATCCAAATTTTTTGAATCTTAGAAAAAATTATGAATATCAGAGGAAATAGGAATAACAATAGAAAGAAGGCATAGTAACTAATTGTTAACATTTTTGCTGAAATTAATTCATTATAACATTCATACATCCAGTTAAGTGTTAAATTAATGGTTAGGGGTCTGGTTGTTAAATTTTATGTCGGGGCTAAACAAACAACAAGCTCTTAAACAAAAACTAATTAAAAATTAGAAAAAAAAGCGATATTTTAAAAATCTTCGATACAATATTTTCTAAAATCCTATAATCTAAAATAGTCTTAATAATTCGAGTATCCCAAACCTATTTATAAGATTTTAAGATTTTATTTGTTATCAAAATGAATTTCCACATTTATAAAATAGCGTATTTGACCCATCTATAATTTGTATTATTAAAACTTAATTTCTTGCACTAATCTTTCCCCAACAGAGTCTTCCAGTGAATCCCCCTCTCATACTACTAAAATGGACACAAGCAGTACACCTCTTCTCCCTCCAGAGGTGACGGTGACGAGTGCCCCAGACGAGGGGGAGTGGGACACTGAGGATACGGCCAGTATGTCGGACACCGCCTCCATCAGCAGTGGCTGCTCCAGTATCGGCTCTCAAGGTCACTACTTTTAAAATCACACACATACTCATAACTAAAATATACTAAATCATATTTAATGTATAACAACACAGTTTAGAAACACTGTACAGTGATGTAAGGTAAGTGATAGTGAAGGAAGCCAACCTGAAAGGATAGTTAGGTTAGGCCTAGCTAGATACAAACAAACACACTTCGCTCTTCATTTCTCCTCTTCTTAAACTATTTCACTATATTACACTTCACACATTGTTTAGAATTTTTGGAGATGTTCCGTTATCATTAGAAGAGACACAAACAAAGATGGGCTATTGAACTACATGTTTCTAGATTGGTTTGAAATATTTATATTTAACATTATTATTATCATCTTTTGAGAGGCCGGAGAGTCTAAAAAATCTAATCATGTCAAATACAATAACCATTTAGACTATTGTCCCTGCTTGAATATGGCCATATAAATATAATGAAATATTAATTTGACAAAAATAAATGATAACCCAGCAAGCAAACTCATCTTTTCTTTCAAGTATGTCTTTTTTTTATATGTGTCTAATCCAGTTTATATTATGTTTATTTTTCCAAGCTAACAACAAATAATGTCATATCATCTTCCAAATTGTGATATTCTCTTCATCCTCTAAAATGTTTGTATTTTTAAATTTTAGTTCTAAAATTTGACACCAATTTAAGTTTCTTCCATATTCATATTTTTAACTTTTCATAATGAAAAGTCAATGATTTCCACTTTGTGCAATATCATCATATGTAAGACTATAAATAACTTTAAACTAAACACACCACATAAACTACTTCCAACCTATGGTGATTTTTAAGATTGTGAGGTTTTTTAAAATCAATATTTTACACACAGAATCTTGATGATTTTCTTTGAAAACCTGAAATATACAACCAAAATTTGTATGAAATCTTTAGTACAATGAATATTTTATATTTAATATACTTTTATAAAAGCATCGCCAGAATTATTAGCCAACAACAAATTATTATTTTTCATAATAAAAAAGCATACTTTCCTCATATATAAAACTATTATTTTGTTTTAAACTAAGTACTGGCTTAGAATAAAAATTATATGGTATTTTTTATTGGCATGCAAAATGAATACAAAGCCATGCCCAAACAAATAAAATGAATCAGGACAGGAAATTAGTCCAACTATCGAGTTTAAGACGGAACGATAAATTTAAAATAATGACATCTAAGAATAATTTTAGATTAAGAATATATGTATTGATTTTTAAACTAATATGTTAAATATTCTTAAATAGATTAAAAAAAATTACACATGGACACAGGAATCGAACCCGAGACCTCTGGCTTAATATGCCACTACTCTTACCATTAAGCTTTTTGGTAGTCATCTTGTGCCCAGAGTCATTCTTTAAGGTAGAGCCTGTGATGGACATGAGTAAATTGTCAGCTACATATGAGCCAATCGATTTAGATCATGAGTAGGGACTTTTCGCAAACAGTTTTTTCACGAAGCATTAAAAAATCCATTTAGAAAGTGCTTAAAGTTGTTTCAAGCTTAAAGAAATCGTTATCAAATACTTTTTGAGATCACGAAATAAAACAACAAACATATTTGTAAGCGAAATCGATTTTTTTAAATAAAGTTTGTGTTTCTTAGGAAAATTTTTGTTTATAAACCATTTGGGTAGCCTATAATTAAACTCTTAGCTAATACATGACAAATGTTGTAGCTTTGAGGACTGTACTTTATGTAGCTGTATTGATATAGTCTTTAATCACCACAACAGATGGCGCTCTTAATTGCTTAGCTTTATAAACATTATTCAAAAATATATGTACCTGAACTTTAATAATAAAAATTTTTCTTTAAGCCGAAATTACTGACTGAATAAAATGATCAAACCTACTAATACTGCTACTGCTGCTACTACTATTACTACTATGACTGCTACTGCTGCTACTATTACTACCACTACTACTACTACCACTACTAC
The DNA here is from genome assembly GCA_902151445.1 of Timema monikensis. Classification (NCBI taxonomy): domain Eukaryota; kingdom Metazoa; phylum Arthropoda; class Insecta; order Phasmatodea; family Timematidae; genus Timema; species Timema monikensis. The sequence goes on from CABFVZ010002199.1 coordinate 24,132, forward strand.
CACCACCACTACTACTACTACCACCACTACTACCACCACTACCACTACTACATATTACTACTACTATTACTACTACTATTACTACTACTATTACTACCACTATTACTACCACCACTACTACTACTACTACTACTACTATTACTACTACTATTACTACGACTGCTACTACTACTGCTGCTACTACTATTAATACTACTGCTACCACTACTACTACCACTACCACTACCACTACTATTACTACTACTACTACTACTATTACTACTACTATTACTACCACTACTACTACTACTATTACTACCACTACTACTACTACTACTATTACTATTACTACTACTGCTACTACTACTGCTGCTACTACTATTAATACTACTGCTACCACTACTACTACTGCTGCTATTATTGTTATTACTTCTTTTGTCACATATTTTTAGAGACTTTTGGTAGCTTTAGGTTGGTTACTGCTAGGGGTGTGCTTTGTTTTGAAACAAATTTCAGAATACTCCCTTCCTATATTTTCAGTTATAACCCTTTTGTGATGGCCCATAAAAACATGCCATATGTCGCCAGAAGAAATTGTTCAGCAGAGCATAAAATGTCAATTCGAGTCGAAATTGAATGTTTCTAAATTTCAACGCCATCTGTTAGTTTGAAACATTAACCACAATCTCAACCAGTAAGCACTAATAATGCAATAAATTTAGCTTTAAATAAGGTATAAAGCAGAAAATAACACCATGCATTAAACGTTGGCTGCCATTGACCAAAAATTGGTAAAAATAGATATAAAGGTTTGAAATATTATAAAAAGTAATTTTAAAGCTAGAAAGATTATTTTTTAATGTTCAGAATTAATTTTTCTATTGGTAGAAATAAAAAAACGATAAATAATTTTTGCCACATGTCACATGTTTTTCTGGGCCACATCACATATTACAAATTAATATTCTTATGGAAAAAACTGAAGTAATTGAATTGTAGATTGTGATAATAGCTTTATTTGTCAGATTAACATGAAATAATACACAAAATGGTGGAAAATAACATTTTCCAAATAATTTGAGTGCATTTTGCTATATAAATAACAACAATATATTTTTTCAAGCATTAAACAACCAAAAGATAATACTCAAACTTTGATTCGGCTTGGTGAATATTTCATATATTCGATTCTATTTTGCTTTGAATTGAAAGAGTGGACTTTGAACACCCCTAGTTACTGCTATTATACTGTGACATGAATCTAGTATCTTGTTACTAAGTTTGGAATCTATACATATTTTATTGTAGTACTTCACTTTTAAAATGTTATTAAATACATATTTTTATTCAAAATAATTGTATAAAAATGACCTGTACTGAGTTCCTCTCCATTGCAAGTATTATCCAGAAGTTCTAAGATAGTCTAAAGGGTAACGTCTGGTTTCGACAATAAAAAAATTGGAAAGGAATCCAACAACAACAATATATTGTCCTTAGTGAACACTGAACATGTTTGTTGTCTTGTGCATTCCTAACCAAACTACATACTTAGACAAATAATTTAAAAGGAATAAAATTACCTATACATAAATATTTTTTAGCTCAAACCAAACTTGGAGACTTCGCCTGGACTGAATAATAGCACACAAATAAAAAAGAATAAATTACAAAAAGGGAAGATTTGGAGACTTGCACCAACACGTGGTTACCCAAAGGATCTTTTAAGTCATTACAAGATTACAAATAAGAAAGATTTAGAATTTATTAGCAAAACAACACTTTGCCATTAATTTAAGAAAAAGAGAAAAAGCTTCACATTCATCATAACTTTACCGATTTGTATAAAATGTTATATTATTTGAAAAAGATTTATTTAGTAAAAGACAAGAGAAAGACAAAAATTAATAATGATAGAAATAGTGTTCAACCATAATGCCTAATGCCTTTATAATTATAATTTAGATCACATGGTATATAGGCTCACAACAGTTACATCGTAGAAAATAAAAATCCGGTCCCATTGTAGATAATGGTTAGCATTACATAAGAGATACAAAATAATAAACCCAAAAGGCAAAATTAGGGAGCTAAAACTACAAGGACCTTTACCCCATAATATCAAAAATAGAAAAGAAAGCGACTTGCTATATTTTTTTATTCAAACCCAACATAAGAAAACAAAGGAAAAATATGCGTCTCACGTCAATCAGGTTCGGAAAGAGAATTAACGAAACAATGGCGTCACCTCCACGGACAGGAAGTCTTGTGCCAGGAGAAGCCAATCAGAGACAATTAATACACAAACAATTTTAAGTTCAATCTTTGCCAGACAGGATTTGCTACTCGCCACTACCAGAAGATTCAAGTTCATTCTACATCTGTAAAATTAATACAGTCCTAAGCAATGTTTTATTTTCTAGGCCTCTAAAAAGTATATTTTTCAAGGGCCAGTGTAAAAAAGTTTTTTACTCAAATTACTTTTTTTAGTACTGTGTTCTACTACTCATTCAGCACTGACATTATTTTTGAAATCTGAGTTGAATATATTGTGCAAAGGTATTGTTTTTGTTATTTTTTCAGGTGCTATAAACCGATTTCTAGAACATTTTTTTAATTTGGGAATTTTCAAATTTAAATTCGAGATTTCTTATGACAAAAATTCAAATATTTATACACCATAATATAGGGTCTCCCATCATGAGCCATTAGATAACACATCCACTTGCTACTTGGGAGAGCTTTATGCCAGGGCCGTGGGGAGGGGGGGCAGCTGCCCTGGGCACCGGGCTCGAGGGGCGCCATCAAGATGTAGATTTAAAAAAAATATAAAATGTAAGATTGCGAAATTTATTCAAACGCACCATTAAAAAGACATATACAATTCTCCTTTAAGAATAAAAATAGTGACTTGATGAAACTTCCATCATCCGAACACAAAATGTTTGTATAGCTTTGACTTGGGTGACACTGACAGTGAATTCTACTATGAATAAGTGACGGACAAAGGACAAACATTCCAAGCGAGGTGGAGATAGCCAAGCGGAAGTAAATAGGGGCTGTGTCTGCTTATGAATGTGGTCTCTTTGTTTTGGCACCCTTGAAGGGGGGTAGCAAGTAAGACAAGCTGCCAGTGAACAGTTAATGTGTGGTACGCGCAGTGTTTTGTGCCAAGGGAGGGCAGCAGGGGCGGAAGTAAAACGACCGAACGTGAAAGGATCCATGCAGAGAACGGCCCGAACAGGGAACGGAACGTAATTAAAATTTATCTGAGAAGCATATGACAGTATAAATTTGAAATGTGAAATTTGCTCGTTGCCGTGACACTGTAATGACATTTATTTGATTAGCATTGTTTGTAAATTTGTATGACTTTATTGATTAATTTGTGTGTGAATTATTACACTGTGCCACGTGTGTGTGTGTGTCGAAATGGGGCCTACAAAGTTGTTGGGAGCACAAGGCAGAAAACGAAAAAAACAACAAGAGGCAGATAACATTGTCTAAGCCAAGCATTATCAAAAAGAAGGTGGATCTCTCAACCGCTGCGCTACCACTACAACAAGGTATTGAAAATAGGCCATCTACATCAACACTTTTAGAAAATGAAAACTTTACTAAAGTAACTAAGAATGTAACTGGTAGTGTAAATGTACATTCAGAGGGTTCTAGACCAAATCTTAACCAGTCCTTTCCAACATTTACTCCTTATGAAGATGTACAGGAACAGGATTTGGAAAATGAACCAACCAAAGTACAACTAAATTTTAATGATCCCACAACATGGTCTGATTTGAATGACCATATGAGAAGCTTATTAGTTGAACATGGTCCAGGACAAAATAAAACAGGTAATTCTCTTTTATCAATTAATTCAGAAAAAAGGCATTTTACGGGAAGTTGGTTCCATTAAAAACTTTTGAACGGAGAAAGTGTAGAGCGAAATTGGCTAATTTACAGTGAAGAGAAAAAATCTATTTACTGTTTTCCCTGCATGCTATTTGGAAAGCATCGTAATTCATGCTTGGCAAAACCAAAAGTAGGATTTTCTGACTGGAAAAATTACACCCTCGAATTCCAGAGCACGAAAAGCTGGTATAACTGAAGAGATTCTACAAAAAGTAAAAGCCGATGAACATGATATTCATAATTGCCGAGGGTAAACATACAATAATGGTTCAAATATGGCGGGAAAGTATTCAGGAGTCCAGGCCTGTATACAAACAATTAACAGCCATGCACGTTTTATACCATGTGCTGCTCAGTCATTGAATTTGGTTGGTGTTCACACTGCTGGAGTGTCTCCAATATGCTATCACATTTTTTGGAACAGCACAAGAACTGTACAAATTGTTTGCTTTCAGTGTCAAAATGTGTGAAATATTATCCAACAAACTTTCTACCACACTCAAGCGTCACTGTGATACAAGATGGGCATCCAAATATTCTGCTGTTCATGCACTTTATTCACGGCTTGATAAAGTTGTCGAGGCCTTAGAAGAAATTTCTAACAACTCTCAATTCCATGACTGTTTATCAGTGGTTAAAAATCTTCTTAAACAAATTAATTTTAAGTTTGTTTGTTACTCTGTTATGTGGGACAAAATACTAAATCAGATCTCCCACGTGAATGAACAGCTACAGCACAGAGATATGACCGTGGACCGTGCAGTTAGTCTCTTGACTGGATTGAGAGATGCTTTACAAGATATCCGAGACACAGGGATTGATGTTATACTGGATGAAGCATCGAACATCTGTGCTGCAACATCTCTTGGAATTGACTGCTTCTTTGAGGAGAAAAGGGCAAAGAAGAGGAAAAGACTAACTTTGGAAGAAAGTAAGGACACTGTTTTGCCAGGAAAGCAAAGGTTCAGTATGGACTTTCATGTTATTTTGGACAAAGTTTTAGAACAAATGGAATGGCGTGTTAAATGTTTTAGTGAATAGTTGGATGAATTAAATTTTTTAACAGGCAAGTCTTTGCATTCTATGACTGTAGAAGATTTAAAAGCTAGTGCAAAACGCTTAGCAAATAAATATGATAAGGATCTGGATGCTTCTGAAATAGAGAGGGAAATAGCTAGTTTTAAGTTTCAGGCCAGTTCTTTATTTGAAAAAAGTCAGGATTTTTCAAAAGCAACGTCTCTCGACCTATTAAATTTAATCCACAAAATGTCTATAGCCACATCTTATCCAAACTTAGTAACTGCTTTCAGATTATTTTTAACATTGCCAGTTACTAATGCATCTGGTGAATGAGGTAAGCTGAAAATAATAAAAAAATACTTAAGGTCATCAATGGGTCAAGACAGGTTAACATACCTGGCAATTCTATCAATAGAAAAATATATTGCTAAATATATTAATTACGATGAAATAGTCAATGATTTTGCTGCTATTAAAGCTAGAAAGGTGAAACTGTAAGCATAAAATAATTCTGTTAATATTTTAACAATAATGTTGCATCTAAATTTTTCATTAGTAATTGAGCTAGCAATTAATAATAAACAAAAAGTATTCTTTATTCAATTCAAACTATTTACAATTTTTTTTATTTACTATAAAATGTATTTAAGCTCATATTATCGGCACAGACTATTGAATAGGATTATCTATATTAGTTAATTTTTAATAAAAACAATATTAAATTATAATAAATATTTACTGAAATTTTTTGTTGTTACTATTTAATAGAATTAGCAAATTATAAACGGGACCATAATTGCAAGACACATTAGTAATAGCAAGATTTTTGTTATACAGCTGTTGTATTACATCTGAAACAGGTATAAAATACGATATGACACCATCAACTGCTCCGTTATGACTGGGCGGAAATGGGGTGGGATGGGGAGAGGGGCCGCCAATGTTAACTGTTTGCCCCAGGCGCTAATTACTCTAGCTACGGCCCTGCTTTATGCTGCTGTTAATACAATTAAAACTATACAAATGCACATATAATGTTGGATAAAATATTCAAGCTATTAAAGTTACGTACAGTTATAGCCACATCTAATTATAACATTCATTGATTGTAAAATTACACTTGGACACATGAATTTAAACCAGGAACTACACTTTGTATTCTGCCCAAAACTTTATGAGAAATAACCACTCTCTCCTGACTTACTGAATGAAATGGATAAATTATCGACCTTTTCTTGAGCGTCCGGGATCTCGTCACCTCTAATTAAATATATTTTCTACAATTAATGTTTTATTTCCAAGCTGTTAAATCAGGTCATTATCTTAATATTTAATTCATTTTTTGTGCTACCTTTCAAGGTAACCGGAGTGTACATAAAAACAAAATGGCAGAAATGTATCACAAATGATTATTTTAGTTGCTAATTTTTTTTTGGGGGGCGAAGTGTATTTTTCTTGAAGCCATAATATTAAAAAAAAAAAAAAAAATTTGATAGATATTCAAATTTCAAACCCATGTCAACTTTTTAAAGCTGTGCACATCCCTAGTATTGTTGTTGTACTTGAAAATTCGCAAAATTATTGTTAAAATCACAGCATATTCGCCAAAAATTATGACAAAATTTTCTTTTCTTTTAATTTTAAACATTTGACTATATTAATATTTAGTTATATGATTTTTTTTATTATTTGAAAGTTTCATTTACTCCCAAATATTTTCATTTACCTTGTATTCAACTGTGTTGTGTAGCGTTTCGTGGGCTAAGCTCCCATTCTGTGGTCGCAGGCAAGAAGAAGAGAGGTCCTGCCCTCATGACCAAGGTTCTGAAAAAGAAGAAATTGCGCCGGACCAAGAAGAGGATCGCTCCCGTGCCTCTGGTGCCTGGGACGAGGGTTGTCGTGGAGACCCTTTCCACTTCTTCCATAGCCAATGTTGTCTGGCAGGTGAGAAACGTTCATAAGTTTTAAAACTAGGGAAGTCAATCTCGATACCATACTGATACTGAAAGAGTTGAGAATTGTTCTTAATATCATAAGTTTTGTATCTTCCAAACCACTTGAGCTGGGAAGATGAATCTTGTCAGGGATGTTCATTTTAGAAAATGGGCCAAAGGGATTTTGAGATTTTTTGAAATTCAACCACTAAAAGGGGTGAAGTGGATAGGGGTGGGTTTTTTTTGACAAATCTTCCAAACTGCTTGAGCTGGAAAGAGTAAAGTTGGCCAGAATGTTCTTTTTAAGTAAAATTTCAGAAATCTTTTGCAATTTTTTAAAATTACACACCTTAGATGGTGGTAGGTTTTGAATTGTTTCGTTAGATTGTCAAAAGATATTAAACCTGCATGAAGCACGGGCTCTTGGATAGTATTTGAATAAAATTGAGCCATAAAAATCATACGATTAATTTATATTATTATTATTATTATCATTATCATCATCATCATCATCATTATCATCATCATCATCATCATCATCACCACGTCTTACTACCCGTTCGGGTTATATGCACTTACGCTAATGTGTAATGGTAGGGTGATTGTGAGATGAAATGGAGGACCTACAGTTTAACGTGGAATCTGAACCACGGTGGAGGCCTGGCATTCCCCACATTCACAAGATGTCTTGTCAGAGGTGAAGGAAGGGTTTGGAAATCAGATAAATCTGTGCCGGGACCGAGGATTGAACCCCGGACCCCAGTACAGAAGTCTGATCCCTTACTACTAGACCGCCAGGTCACCCTAATTAATTTATAAAATACTGAGATAGTAACCAATGAATTATTTATGACACCCTTTAATATCCTGTAAGTATAGTTTAGAAAGGATTCATAAAAACAGGGCTTGATGTACAGATTTACCAAGAATTTTTAATGAAGAGGAATACACTATTTTACAAATTCAAATCATTATATATATATATAGAAACACAAACCCAGCAAAGAAACTAACAATCAATGGGATGAAACTCGAAAAGGTGGAAGTTTCTGTCATTTAGGAAGTAAGATTACTGCAGACAGTACGATCCAGGAGGAAATACTGTAGTACAAATGATATTAAAGACGGGACAATTCTACCATGTAGTTAAGGATATCATCTGGCGAAGGAATATAGGAAAAGAGGCCAAACCTTTGTTAAATAAGGCATATTATCATCCAATATTGACATATGGGTCTAAACCTGGATATGAACGAAGAGAGAGCTAAGTAGATTGCAGGCAGCAGAGATGAGGTTCCTGAGAGGCAGTGAGAATGTAACAAGAGACAGGATACCTAAAAAAGCCTTACAGAACAAAGAGAAGGTTATAAGAACTATTGTAAGACCAAGATGGATGGACCAAGCAGAGGGGGACATGGAAGGTAAAGGAGCGGACTGGAGATGCGTGGTTGAGGGACCACTTTGGGGAGATCGACAGGAATGGAAACTAAAGGAGCAGACTGGAGACGTGTGGTTGAGCGACCACTTTGGGAAGATCGACAGGAATGGAAACTAAAGGAGCGGACTGGAGACGCGTGGTTGAGCGACCACTTTGGGAAGATCGACAGGAATGGAAACTAAAGGAGCGGACTGGAGACGCGTGGTTGAGGGACCACTTTGGGAAGATCGACAGGAATGGAAACTAAAGAAGCGGACTGGAGACGCGTGGTTGAGCGACCACTTTGGGAAGATCGACAGGAATGGAAACTAAAGGAGCGGACTGGAAACGCGTGGTTGAGCGACCACTTTGGGAAGATCGACAGGAATGGAAACTAAAGGAGCAGACTGGAGACGCGTGGTTGAGCGACCACTTTGGGAAGATCGACAGGAATGGAAAAGAATGTGCCAGACAACTCACAGAGGCAGAAACGTTGGATGATGATGATGATGAAAACAATTATGATGGTAAGAAGAAAAATAATAGGAATTAGAAGTATCCACTAAACGTTCACTATTTTTATTTCAAACCATTTATAAGTGTTAAGTCAATGATCTGGGTTCTGTTTTACTAATTTCACCCCGTATAATTATGTTGGTGCTGAACCATTAAAAAAAATTCAAGATTTTTTTAAACAAATTGTTTCCTTAAGTGTACAAGGGTCTGATCTAGACTTTTTCTTTCTTTAATAAGCAACTCTATTGAGAATAGGGTTGTTCACTTGGTGCTAGCTAGCCATATGACACAGAAATGTATTTTAGGATGTATCTAATTCACTTTTGGCTTATGTTGTACTTGTTACTATCTTTCACTAAGCTATTTGGTGTTCTACTACTTTTACAGGGATAGTCTCTCTTTCTATAACTTATTTATGTATACTTGTAACCATCTCTTGCTCAATTTCTGATCTTGAGGTCTCAATGTCAACGGTGTAATACCCACTTTGTTGTATTCATCTCTCCATGCCTCTCTTTCCCTTAGAGTCAATCAAATAGCCTTTTTCAGACTGCTCTCAACTTCTTAGCATATAAATCTGTTATGCACAGCTCTAGTATCTTTAGAGCTTGACTCAAAACTTTGCTATTAACACCACTTAGCATGTTTACTAACAAAATTTGTAGGTAGAATGTAAATTCATATTTAAAAATGTTAACTCTACCTACCTCTAAAAAAATGTAATTCAAATATGGTAAATAGTTAAATTCTTTAGTACTTAACCTGCCTCGGTGGCGTAGTTGGTTAACGCGCTAGTCGTGTTGAGGTCGACTTCTGAGGATGGGGAGATTGAGGTTCAAATCTCGGTCGGGTAGTTTTTCCTAGATGGTTTTCCACTCTCCCTCCACGCAAATGTGGGTTCACTTCCTCTAATTCAACCTTCCAAATTCTTAATCCATTAGCATAATTAGTACTTAAAGGTATAACCTGAACGGTTTCGTAAGACGCGGTGCTAAATAATAATAATAATAATAATAATAATAATAATAATTTAGTAGCTAACAGGATTTGAGAAATTATAGAATTCTAATTTATTGTTATTTGGGGTATTTAATGCGTACTGTACTTTTTGATTCAACTTATATAAGAGCACATGACTGGCAATCTAATTCAAAACTAAAACCAACACAAAACCTAGACCCCATGCCATTAATTCATCATTGTGAGAAGGCAAACTGCCATTTGACCAGTTAATTTTTGTAGCCATATCAATAAATAGCCTTAGAGCAGGCTTATCAAACTTATTTTTTTATAAAGGCCACATTCAAAATTGAAAATATTGATATGTTTGTGTATGTCCAGGATGGATCCGTTGAGGAAGGTATAAGATCCACACAGCTGTACCCCATCCACCACCTTGATGACCAGGAGTTCTTCCCTGGGGACTTTGTCATCGAGAACAAAGAGGAGTCATGTATGAGGGTCTACGGGGTAGTCCAGAGCGTTGATCATGCGGGCCGTACTGCTACTGTCAAGTGGTTCAAGACATACACCTCTCAGGACCAGCCTAGGTGAGGAAACTTCACAAATTTACATAAACATAGGAACATATTTAATTTCCTGTGTGTTGGCAATTGTCCAATTAAACTTTTGGTAATAAGCTGAAACTTAAATGAAACAAAATATTCCATCATTCTACTTCTGGAAATGATGAGGTTCTGAGTAGGTTGGTATATCTTTTATTGTCTTTATGTTATTTAAACTTTCTTAATTTAGCTAGTGGTTTAGTTTACACATAGAGTCTTGAAAATAACATTCAGTCACAAGAATCTAACCTGAAACCTTAGGCTTAGGGCACCAATGCTCTACCAATGAATATTTTAATAGTCAATAGGAGTGTTCGAAGCTTTGAAACTTTGACTTGGCTTCAAACCAAACATCAGCTTTGACTTCGTCTGGTTTCGAAGCTTCGCCAATAAAAATATTGACAGCTAAAATACCCCATTTATGTTCATTTATAACCATTCTAAGCAAGCTGTTTTGTACATTACAAATTAATATTTATATGGAAAAAAGAAATTGAATGACATATTGTGATAGTAACTTGATTTGTCAGAGCAACATGAAATATCTAAAACAATTGTTAGACACCTGCAAGCAGGCTTTTCAAGTTTGAATCGAATATCGAATTGAAGCAAACAATATTTGTGAATTTTGAATAATTATCGAATCATATCATAGTTTAAACATTCTAAAAATGCTAAATTTGATATATTTACAAGCTAGGGGACACTTTATAAAAGATGTTGAATAAAAACAGTTACACTTTATAAAATAACGCTAAACTTTAGAAAAACAGGCCTACAACTTATGAAAACCTGTTAAATAAAGACATCTACACTTTATAAAAACATGATGAATAAATACTTAGTACTTAACACTTTATATAAACAGCTACACTAATAAAAAGAAGTAGGCCTACACTTGACAAAAGCATGTTGAATCAAAAGTTTCACTTAATAAAAACCGAGTAAATAAATAGTTTCCTATAGTTTAAAAAGAAACACAAAATTTTATAAAAATAGGTACACTGAAAAAACACACTGTTAGTAAGAAGTTGGGCCTTCATTCTATGAAAACAGTTACGCTTTATAAAAAACAACTATACTACTTGATGAAACCATGCTAAATCAAAAGTTTAACTTCATGAAACCAGGTTAAATAGGCTAAACTGTTACACTTTACAAAAAAACACCTTTATCAAAACAGCTACAAACTAATAAAACACACTGCTAAATTATAAGTTAGGCCTTCACTCTTTAAAAACAGCTACACAAATAATAACAAGCTGTTAAAGAAAAACAGGTCTATACAGTATGAAAATATGTTGTTAAAAAGGAGTTACACTTCATTAAAATAAAATTAGTTTTTGACACTAGCTCTTTAAGTTATCATGTAAAAAAGTAAGTTCTTCAACATGCTCATGTGAAAATAGTTCACGATGGTAGGTCACAATGTTCCCAGATGTCGAGAAAACTCTCTCACTTGACACTTGTGTGGAATCTCTCTGCTACATAAGCCACAGCTCAGAACTCTTCTTTGTGTTTCTTCCACCAATCATATGGGTTGTTTAGCTTGTATAGTCGTGGCACTGCAAGATAATTCTCAATTAATGTTTGTGGATAGGCCTATAGTTAAAGGGACTTTGTCTAGCTCATCCCACATTGATCCAGTTAAAACTGCTGGCTCTGGGGTTTCGTTGGCTCGTGTTTCTGGAACCACATATGAAATAAGTTCCTGTTGAAGCGTGGAATCTTTCCTCTTCATTAAATAGAGCTGCCTTATACCGTGGACCAACTATGGTACATACAGCATTAATGTCATCCATTTTATATAATGTGAACCGACTTTTTAACAACTTTAGCAGGCTTCTTGCAAAAGGCGCTGCTGAAACAAGTTAATTTTTTTAAATATGGGCTAAAGTGGTTGCTTCAAGGCAGTGGAGTACTGGTATTGATGCTGTGGAATAAGCATTTCTGTATGCTTCAGTAGTATCTTCTGCAAAAGGTCTCATGACTTCAACAATGCCACCAGCCAGTTTCCATTCTGTTGATGAAAGAAAGTCAATGTCTGAATTTGAAGAAGCTAGTTCTGCAGCCACAGCTTTTCTCAAACAAACAAGCCTGTCTAGCATGGCATATTCACTTGACCATCGCGTTTCTACATTCTGAATTAGGGATGTTTGATTCATGGGCTTTGAATCGATTCTCTGGATCGACCTAGATCAAGAGGCGTATCCATTCAGGCAAAAAATTGAGTGCATTGAATTGATCTTCCAAATATTGATCTAATGATTCATGTAAATAAAGTTTGCTCTACACTAACCAAAAGTGGTGGACTTAGAAATGTACACTGAGGGGAGGAGTTGGCGGGTGAAAATTTTTAATTAGGCGGAGGGGCAGTAAAAATGTATCGAGGAGAGGAATGGGGGAGGCGTCAAAATTGTATCGAGGGGAGGGGAGAGGCGTCAAAATGTACTGATGGAGGGGGTGGCATCAAAATGTATTGAGCGGAGGGGCGTGGAGGCGTCAAAATGTATTGAGGGGAGGGATGGGTGCATCAAAATGTATTGGGGAGGAGGGGGGGTTGAGGCAGCAAAAATGTAAGACTTATTAAATGCCTCTGGAAGATATTTGAATTATTTTTGTGGTAACTACAAAGGGCAGTGATTTAAATAATGTGTGTGGCCTTACATACAATGTACACTTTGTTTCTGTTCTGTTTTCCAATTTGTAAATTTAGGGGCACTTAAGTGTAGTGGTAGGTTTACTATAATAATTTTTCACATTGTGGAGCACTTAAAATGTTTTACTCGAAGAGAAGAATTAGTGCTGGTGGAAAACCATATTTATGTAAGGGGAACGAGGCAGTTAGTAAAATTATGTATTCTTTTAAAAAGGTTTTTGCCCTCCAAATCAAAAGGGAGATTTGGGATCCAGGAGCTTCCAGAAAATTCTTAAGAAAATCAGAACCTTAACCACTAGACCCCAGAAAGGGACGCACTTATTTTCTTTCCTCAGTCACAGCGAATTAATCTTTCAGAAACTGTGAAATCAGTACACCCTATTTGTTTGAATTAATTGTTCAAGAACTATTGATTGTAGGGGTGTGCGAAGCCAGTTTTTTCAGTTTGAAGTGAAGTCGAAGCGAATATTCAAGAATATTCTCGAAGTCGAATCGAAGTTCGAATAAAATTTTAACAACTAATAATAGCACTGAAAACAAATTATTTTTCTAAAAAAACCTGGATGTTTTTAGCCTTAATGTATTTATATTTAGTTCAAATGCTATTAAATTGTTACATTTTATCTAACTTTAATAAAACCTTACAATTTAGCCTAATTATGTAATAATACACAATAAGACATTAACCTTTTTAGAAAAAAAATGTAGGCCTACTAAAAAGACATTTACTTGGGCACGTAAATAGACAATTATATTTTATAAAAAATATAGGTATATACTATATTAGGTTAAGTTATATGCTAATAAAATATTTACACAGGCCTGTGACATTGTGCAATGATATTATCCTACATTTGATTTGCAATTAAACTTTAAAAAATATTCACTTCAGGTCAGGTTATGTTATAACTTATTTTAAAAAACGTGTATTAAAAATTAAGAAAAATTATATCAACATCAAACAGTTTTATAAGTTAAAATAAAAATAAACATTGTAAGAAATTATTTATACAGGCAGTTAGAAATGTCACTTTCTCTTCAAGTTATTTTGAAGGAATGTTAATTCCTCGACATGAATAGGAGTCAACGATTCACGTCTGGCAGTTACAATGTTTCCTGAACTAGAAAAGACCCTTTCACTGCACACACTTGTAGCAGGTATTCCCAGGTATTTGAGGGCTACCTTGGAGACATTAGGGTATTTTCGAGAACCCTCTTCCTTCCACCAGATATAGGGATTTGTTGATCTGGGCACTCGTGGTTCATTTAGGTAATCCTTCACTTCACTATTGTTGTCTATTGCCGGTTGGGTGGTATTTGGTATGGAATCAAAACTTGACCATAGTCCAGAACTAGAAGAGGAGCATGAGGGTTGTTCATCTTTTACGTTAGGCTCTAAAGATGACTTGTCACTCAACTTCTTAACTTCAATTGCTAGCGTGTTTACTGCCACCATATCATCAATCAAGACACCTTTAAATCTTGGGTCGCATAGCATGGATGGGCAGAAAATTGGATCTGAATCGTAGAAACTGAAGCGAGATTTCAAAGCCTTATCTAAACTTCTTGCGAACATCACACCATCCTTCTTGCTAGTGATAAAAACATTTAGATGGGATTTGAGGCAATGAAGGATAGGTATAACCATTGAAGAGGTTGGATAACTGTCTCCACTGATTTCCTTGGTGGCGTCAGCTAGTGGTCCAAGAACCTCTACAATGCCTGCCGCTTGCTTCCATTCAACTGCAGTTAGGACCTCGATGTTATTTTCTGAATTGGCAAGTTCAGCTCCAACAGCTTTTCTAACAGCATGTAATCGAGAAAGCATGTTATACTCGCTGGACCACCGCATGTCCACAAACTGAATTAACTCGAGTACTGGCAGTCCCATCTCTTCCATTACAGTATGTAATCTTTTTCTGGCGGATGGACTACGACTGTAATGTCCCACAATTGCTTTTGCCTTTGTCAAAAGCGTACAAACACCAGAATATCATGGATAGCTAATTGTAGGGAATGGGCAAAACATGGAATAGAAATAAACAGGGAATTAACTGCAGAACGAAAATTTGGAGCATTATCGCTGACACAATATATTGGAAGTGTATCTTCATTTAAAGCAATGCCCCATTCACAAACAGCCTGTTGCAGTGTAGCTCTGATGTTCACAGCTGTGTGTGATTCATTAAGTAGCACAGTGTTCATTGTAAATGACTTGTACTCAAAGTCTGGTTTTAAATAGTGACACGTCAGACTTATGTAACTGTCATGTGCACGTCAGATCCATCAATCTGAGGTAAGCGACAAAGCAAAAAGTTGGGGTAAATCATTAATAAGTTGACATTTTAAATATTTTTTTATATCACCATATAGTGCTGGCACATAGTTTCGCGAAAATGTGGTGCGGCAAGGAACTTTGTAGTTTGGTACTACATGTTTCATTAAGTTGATGAAGCCTTCTTCCTCCACAAACTCGTATGGCAAGAGACTCATTGCCAACATTTTTGCAATTTGCTTTGTAATTTTGAGTGCTATTGGGTTGGTAGGCTGCATGATCAAACCCTTCTGAAAGGCACCTTGAATTGTTGACTGAACTAGTGTGTCTTTTTTAGGAGCTGAGGTAGTTTCAGTTTTATTGCCACTTGCTCTTTTAAATTCATTGAATTGAGATGGATGCGTCTCTAGATGGTTTGAAAGTGTTTTTGTTGTACCTGGGATAGAGGATTTTAAAAATTAAAAGCTTGAAATCAAAAATGTAAGTTATATTTTAATCAGATAATAAAAATATTAGGCTTAAATGTATTAAAATGATTATATAGTTCTAGCATTCAAGCAAATTTAAACTTGAGAAATTAAAGAAGTAATTTGTAAAATCCAATATTACTGTTCAATCCAACACATTAAAATAAAATGTAGATAAACTGCAACACATGCTCTAAATAATAATAATCCAAGTTATTTTTATCCCAGTTTTAAATTTTTAAAAAAAGGTAAATATTTTGGTATTACAGAAAAACATGCATTGTTTTAAAAAGAAAAAAGGTTTCTAATAGCAATAAGTCACCTGTTGGCGTCTTGTATTTTTTAAGGCATATATTACACTGGGCAGTTTTCTTATCAGAAGCTCTCGTGAAAAATACCCATATTTCACTTTTATTTTTATTTGTTTTGGACATTTTTGTAGGCTCAACCAAAATATTGATAAATTAATAAACAACAGTCTAATGTTGCCAACATGAGGTCATCAAACTCTCCATAAAGTTTTTGGGTTAATAAAAATAAATTATTTAATCGTTTAGTTAAAAAAAAAGAATAATTTAAAATTGAAACAAAATTTAATCAGTAAAGGGTAAATATGTTTACTTATATTCTGTCTCAAAATTAATTTTTTCGACTTTCTATCAAATTTTTAATTTATCTCTTGGCGCATGCGTAGTAACATTTTCTGTTGAGTTGAGCAAATACACGTCAAGTTCATTTCATTTCAGAGTATTGAAAAAGATTCACTTGAAAAAATTATGCAAAATTCAAAGCAAAAATATGATTTTAAATTGTATATTGATTATTTTTTTTAAATATTATTTTAAATCTTTATCACGTGAATTTAGGTCATGTGGCGGTGAAGATAGTTGAACGTATTTAATTTGTGAATCGATCAGGCCGTGTGGTATTGAATATAATCGATTATTGAAATTGTGTAGCTATCGATAGTTATTCAATATTTCATCAAAACGAACTATTTAAAATTTACAAGTTATTTATTGAGAGAGAATAAGAAAAAGATACTTACAGGAACATTATTTTTTAACAAAAATAGTGTGATCACCACTTATTAAAAGTGGTCACTAATCTCAGTAGAAATATTGGGGAATAATAATTAAGTAGGTCACAATCAACTAGTCGTTTTATAACTATGGCCTTTTGTGTCAATACATAGATATTAAAAAATATCGAACTAATCGATATTTAACCTATAAATCGATAGGGCCCATCTTTGGTAAAGTAAACAAATGAAAATAGTTTGTATTGGAAGCTTGCGCCTCATACATATTACTAAGCATTCTATAATTAAACGTTTTATTTGTTTTAAATTGTGAATTGTGTGTGGTAAACATGAATATAATCTAATAGAATAACAGCTCAGAATGATTAAAATTGAAAATACCTATATATTTTTTTGCCGAAGCTTCGAATTTTTCGAAGTAAATTTTGTTTGTCGAAGTCGAAGCTAATTAATATTTGCTTCGACTTCGAGATTTTTGAAGCTTCGCACACCCCTAATTGATTGTACTAAAACTAAACACACTTGTTGACATCCATCTTGAGGAAACCTCACACATTTATTGTGGGAGGGTGTGTCTAAAAACTTGGGAATCACTAGCTTGGTGGAAGTGCAGATTGTAGATGTAAGCATTCTATAACTATTAAAACTCCATGGGGCAAATTAATATTTTACGAAATACTTTCAAACTAGTGACTTGTTGGCCAACACATCACCATACATATATTACAGAATAAATACGTCATTTACAGAACCTAAACGTGAAAGGAGTAGATCATTGGATTAGTCTCTTCTCTTTACTAACTAAAGACAAATAATCACTAATTAAGAGCCCAAGATTGTAAGACTTGGCTTAGAAATTTTCCTAGTACTTATAGTCAACAAAAACATTTCCTAAAGCCAAAAAAATTATATTTCTATGAATTGATTTGAAGTTTTAATTTATTTCGATCTTTCGATTCGATCTTTTAGAAATCGCTAGAAAAAGAATCGATACGTGAATCAGATCGAGGCCTTTGAATCGATCCAAAAATTGATTAATTGAGGGCAAAGAATTGATTTTCGAAAAGATATATCCAAGATTGAACATTCTTATCCTGAATTAACTTAAACTCAGGCAAGTCCATAGTCTTTTGCACAGCGTGCAACCTAGCAATTGCTGTAGAACTCAGACTGTAGTGACCAACAATTGCGCGAGCCTTTGAAATAATTTGGGTGATGTTTGGGCAAGAAGTCTTTGCATCATTTATTGCCAACTGAAGGGTGTGAACAAAACACTGTCGCCAAATCCAGTATGTGCCATTAATAGCAGCTTGCAGGTTACGGCCATTGTCTGTAACAATAAATACCTTAATAGGACTGGACTGGGTGGCACCAATCTTTGCACATTTCAGAAAGAGTATGTCTTATGTTAACAGTTATGTGCGACTCAAGCACCACAACATTAGCTAGGGTAAATGACTTATATTTAAAGTCTGCTATAGTGGCAAGTGAATGATGCATAGCCATCTCCTGCACAAGATGTCCAATGGTCGGTTGTTAGACTCATTGTGTTTAGTTGTGCAGCTACAACATCTTCACTTAGTACAATGGCTAGCATTTTCTTTTCGCTTTGATAAAACAAAGGCACAATATTTCTCGAAAATGTTGTACTTACTGGAATTCTATAATTGGGTTTAATGTGCGCCATTAACTCTTTAAATCCCCTTTCTTCAACCAACTGGTAGAGTAAGTAGCACAATGCAAGCATCTTGGGCTAATTTGTCGCTGATGGCCTTGGCTTCTTTTCCTTGTTGAGAGAAGATCTTTCTGTGTTTGCTGCTTTGGAGATGATTTTAATGCTATAGGTGCATCTTTTAAACTGCGTTCAGTTTCAAGAACTCTACATAGAGGGTTATGTGATGCTGAAAAAAATGGTTTTTTATTGTAGAAGTGATTCCAGTTAGGTCTTTTTAACATTTTAGAACAATGCATGCATGTGACATCTCCATTTCCTTCCTCGAAATATGCCCACACTTCACTTCTTTTTCTTCGTCCATCCACTTGACATGGCCTTCTTGCGGTTTCTCCATATTTATTGACTAAACAAAGGAAAATTTCGCAACTCAAATTGTTCGTACAAAAAATTACTAATGTTTCTTTATTAACACACATGAAATTTACATTTCCAGAAAATTTAAACTGCTGTACATATTTCTAGTTTGAACAACATTATTATAATAATTTAATAATTGAAACTTATGAAATATGTTAAACAATATTAAACTATAGAACAAAAATTAACCTACAAACTCATAAAACTTATTAAAGATATACCCATTATACAATCAGAATATTATGAATCTTAAATATGAAAGCACTAAGCAGACAAACATGTTATTTCTTGCAACTTTTTTTTTATATTTTATTTTCAAGCAGCCATTGATTTCGGCCGGTTTTGACCAATCATAAGATGCATTCCATTTTATCAAGTTAAAATATTTAGTTCCTTTTTCATAGTTCTTATGACATATGCACATTTCATAATCCACTGTTAATCCTAAATGTTCATTTATTTCTTAACGCTATGCGCACGTGCAGCACATTCTGACGTCTATGACGTCATCATTCATCCGATTTACTAGTTTTAGAACGTATGATTATTTTAATTCCTCAAAGTGCTTATAAAATATTTAATAATAACATTAGCAAATACTTTTGTTACATATTTTAAATGAGATTAAATATTGAGATTAAAATCCATACAAATGTTGTTAACATCCGTGCTAACAAATATTTACTTTGCTTCATAAGATATGAATGTGGTTTGCAATAGCCTAGACTATTATCAATTTTTTTTCTAGTTTGATTCAATTCGAGTTATCGAATCAAATAATATAAAATTTGATTTGATATTGATATTATCGAAGCTTTGCAGACACCTAACAATTGTGCAATGAAACATTTTACAAGTAATTTTAGTACATAAAGTTCTATAAACAACCACAACATAATATTTTTTCAATCATAAACTAACTAAAAGAAAATATTCTAACTTTGATACGCATTGAAAAGGTGAACTTTGCACACCTCTAATAATCAACACAAACATTTATGTTCAATTTCTGTTGTTTGTTTTGTTTTTATATGTTAAAATGAATGAAAAAAACCTTTACATGAAAAAATCCAAGGCCATTTAGTTGTATATTGTAATAATAACTTAATTTATCAGCCCAGGTTGAAATAGTAAATTTTTGAAAGAAATGTTTAAAAGATTATATTAATGTTGTTAGTTTATACAGGTATTAAAGGTCTGTGGCTATTAAAAAATTTAAATATCAATTTTTTTTCAACCATTCATTTTTCAAATATTAAATACTTCAAAAAGGGAAAAACAAATTTCCTTGAAGAAATATACTATACATTCGCTCGCATCCATGTTATTCCTTATACATGTTCCTATTTAGTGTCCTATCATTCTTTACAAATTTCCTCTTATTCCCTTTTGTCTTTTTAGTTTCCTCGTTTAGGAAATTGTGGTTTATGTTTCACACTCCCTCTTGATGAGTTCTGAAAAGGATTGGGCGGTAACGGTTGATTTTCTTCAAGATGCAGCTTTTTATGTGTACTTTTTGTTATTTTTAACAACAAACCATTTCCAAAATTTTATATACATATACATATTTTTTTTAAAAGTGTAAGGTTAATATTGATTTTGATTCATAATAACCTATAAAGTGTTCTTGTTTATTCATAATTTTGCTAATTGTCTAATACAATGGTTTGTTTTTTCTGCAATTAAAGTTTTGAATTGAAGTGAGAATATCTTTCACACTACTTTATTAAAAATTTTGCAAGTTACAATGATATTTTATTAACTAGTCAAATTTGAATTTACTCCTATTCGATTCAATAAGATTCATAATCAAAAAATTGATTAGATAATATTTAGAGATTGGCCACTCGAATTCACCGAATCCTGAAAAGTATTCAAGATTCGAGGATTTGCTGTTTTACTGGATTCGATGATCAAATCTTTCACCTCATAAACAAAGCATAATATTTTGATTTCAACAATTATTTAGTTAGGCCCTTTTGAAAAGCACAACTTAATCCATAATATTTATTTTGTCAGGCAAAGAGATAACATGAATAAAATCTTCTTTAAAAAAATAAAAAAATTCTTAGGTGTGGAAAATCTTACGTGCCTAGTACCCTACCCTCCTACCTGTATGGGAAACTTGGACTCGACTGTTTTGGCACATGCTCACTTCTAAAACTTTCACCTCACGAACAATCTTGTAAATATTTTAATGAACACATTAAAACTCTTCAAAAACTGAAAATCAAAACTAGAATTACAAATTAATTTGAAATAAATCTAACAAATTACGGATTTTTTTAAAACAGAAATAAGAACACATTATGTATGGTACAAAGTCAACCGCAATTACACACAAAACAAAGTTGGCCGCCATGACGTTATTATCTTTACTCACCCGAGTGATGATTAAAATAAAGATACTGTTAATTATTTCTACCCAACTGGTTTTAATTATCTACAATTATGTGAAGAACCCCTATTTATTGCATACAATGCTTAAGTTAGACATTTTGTTTGGTTTCATGAAAAATAAATACTGTCAACAGTCAGACACCGATAAAACTGTTTATTTATCCATACTGGCCTACGTATCGTATATCAATTGTTTGTTTAAAATCGATTCATGTAATCTGATCACTTAGTAAGTGCTATCGAGTTTTAAGAATCAAATAACGACTTGCTAATTCATTATTTGTTTTTAAATTGATATTAATTTTTATTATTTAAAAAATATGTTATTGAAGTAATTGTAGAAATATTCAAACGTAGTCCTGCCTTATAAAATGGGAATGAACATATTGTAATCGAAAATACTATGTTTGTGTTTTAAATAGAATGTATTCTCAAAAATCGATATATCACAAGAATCGAATATATTTTTTGTTTTATACGCAAAGATAGATAATGGATATATAATAAAATAATAATCAAACATATTTAGGCATTATTTAGTTCACTATTTCCAATGTATGTTTAATTCTTAAGCATGTTGTTTTAGACTTTATAAAAATATGCGTTTGTATTTTTATTTTTGCTATCTTAATAAAATAATTATAATCCTTCAATGATGATTAAAGTTGATCAAAGAATAACTAATCCTAATTGGTTTATTTCACATGCTTTTTTTAGAAACTTAGCTCATTCTATCTAACACTCTTAAAAATAGCTAAAAGACACTCAAATTTTGATTGATTTGATTTTCAAATATTAATATGAGTCTAGATTGTTTAATTTAGCTGGATTTTAAACAGTATTTTGCGGGGGGTGGTTGGGGTTGATTAAATTGAAAGTATGATTGAAATAAATCTTAATTCACAGTTTAGGCCAGTATTGTGTAATATAGGTCTATTTGTAAATCATTAAAATTTCTAACAATTTGCTAGGATTCGGATTCAAGATTCAATAATATAATGTAGATTCGGATATGAGAAATAGTGGATTCGACCCATCTCTAATAATATTCATTATAAACAAACACCATTCACACATTTCTAAAAAAATATTTACAATATAATTATTGTTTTCAGCCTAAAATACCATATTAAATCAAACTCCTACACTGACTGCTTCAAAATATTTTATGTGTGAATCCAGGAAGTGTATCTTGAATGCCAATATTGAATTTGTTTGGATTTGGTTTTTCTTTTAAATGAAATACTTCCAAATCTGATTAAAATAAAATAAAAATTTTGGTCCTGTCTCAATTCTCAGTATGTTTATTTTAATCTTGTGTTTGTCTTCAAATAAAAGATATTTATCTCCAAATGAAAGTATTTAATTTGATATTTTACTTGTCAATGGACAGATTTTTTTTAAATAATATATAGATTAAAATTAAAATATTAAATTAAAATATAGATTAGGAACTAAAACCAATATAATATTGGCAAACTAAAACATAGCCTAGAACTAGGGCTCTATGAGTACTCATATTTCAAACTCGAACTCGAGCTTGTCGCTTAAGATCGAGCTTGAGATCGAAAGTTTTGTAGTCTCGTCATTTTCGAGCTTCTACTTGATGTACTTAATACAATTTTTAAAACGCAATAGTAAGCCTAGTGTATTTAATTGAGACAATTGTTGGGACTTGAGTAATTCCATCCACTCAATACAGCATTTTAGTGGGTGAGCCTTGACTTGCAAGAAGATAGGCAATGCCTTCTAAATGTCCTTTAATGTTTTGTTTTACTTTGTTGATTTCTTGTTCTGTGACATATATGATCTGTACTATTAATTACAAGAATGAACAAATAATCATGAACAATTTGGCTTTGTGTTTTAAATATGTACAAGATATGAAAACCGTTAATTGATGTCATAATACCATTTCCAAAAATAATATCATTTACACTTATAAATCATTAGGTTACTTAACAAATCGTTAAGAATTAATTTCAATTTTTACATTAATAACATAATAGAGCTTTAAAACCACTTTCAATATTGTTGTCCATTTTGAATTATACTTGATTGAAATTGTTCACTTATATTGCCATAAAAATGCAATGAAAATAAAAATAGCTAAGAAGATTACTAAATAATTGAATNTAATTCTACATGGTCCCTTTCTAAATTAATAATTTATGTTAAATTAAAATGTATTATCAAAAATATCTTATATTAAATGTTTTCAAACTTATGATATTTAAAAATTATATTAATTCATATATTTAGCTACAAAACTAGCTCTAAATTAGTTACTATTTTGTCATAGAATTATGTTGGTTAACCCGTTTAAAATCAATACATAATTTACCAAACTTAGCACATTTATATTAAAAAAGCATTTACTATTTCATATTGTTTGCTAGAAATATTATTTTTAATTTTAAAGTATGAGCATCAACTTTTATAACAATGAAAGATTGAAGCGAATTTCTCAATAAAATAATGTCTAACTAAATCCTATACAACGCACATGTGCAACTGTGTATAGAGGAATGGAAATGGAACAGAAGATGTGATCATACACAATTACACTAGGGAATATAACTAATAAATACGAAACACTTCAAATTTCTAACTGTTTATGATTCTTACATTTTCTTATACGGTAAATTAAGTTACTGAATCATATTTTGGGGAAATATTAGCTTATTAAAATGTCGATTTTATTAAATTTTAATCAACACAGTGTAGAAACACACTACACCAATGTAAAGTGATAGTTAAAGAAGTCCACCTGAAAGGATAGCTAGGTTAGGCCTAGATATAAACAAACACACTTCTCTATTTCTTTTTACACTTCCCACTTCTTTAAAACTTCCACTGTTGTACATTAGTTTTAATTTTTGGGAATATTATGTTTTCATCGATGTCTTTTCAAATGAAAAATAAATATTTCCGAAAATTCAAAACAATGTGCAACTGTGGAAGTTTTAGAGAAGTGGAAAGTGTAAAAGTTTAAGAAGACATGTAGAGAGAAGTGTGTTTGTTTATATCTAGCTAGGCCTAACCTAACTATCCTTTCAGGTTGGCTTCCTTCACTATCACTTACCTTACATCACTATACAGTGTTTCTGTCTTGTTCTACATTTCCAAGCCATAATGCAATTATTCATTTTATTAACTTTGTTTTATAATTGTTAGTCTAATTTTAATGTTCTTAAAGGCATGAGTAATGAAACCATTTTAATTTCTTTTATTAGATTTTTTAAGAGTATTGTTCTTATTTTTAAATTTTGTTTTATAAGTGTTATTTTTAATTTAAAACCTTATATTTCCATTATTTAACCTTTTTTTTCATAATCAAAAACTATTTATAAAAACAAGTGTCATTATTCTTTTAAGAACGTGTTTTAATATATTTTCCAACATTTTAAAATTATAAATATACAATACTCGAACTCGAGAGCTTTTAGAAATACTCAACTCGAGTTTGTCTTGGATGAAAAAACCCAAGCTCGCAGACCCCTACCTACAACCTTACTGAAAAAAAAATTATAACCTAATTTCTACAAATCACTATTTTGCAAACAATTATTTAAGTATTTTTCTTTTGATTTGAATGTAGTTTTTGGCAAGATTTCTTATTGCTAAAAAATAAAATCTTGTTTGCCACCAGGCCTGCTAACTTAGAAGAAAGTGAAGTAAGCGTTTACGACTTAAAAGATCACCCTGACTTTCAATATCGACCTGGCACTGTTGTTATCAGGGTAGCCAATTTTGAAGGGGAAGATGCCAATTGCTCAGCTGGCCAAGTACTGGATAATTATCCTGAAGGGGTGGTGAGTTAATAACATTTTGGATTAACTGAAACTGAAACTTAGGTTTCAGTGTTATTTCTGAACAGGTTAAAAGCAACTTAACTTTGCCTGAGATATTTGTTTTAATGATAATATATAAAAACATTAGGGAAACACTAAAATGTAAGTGAGAGAAGGAAACAAACCAGAAAGGAGAGTTAAGTTAGGCCTTGATAGAAACAAATAAACCTCGCTTTTAATTTACTTATACCCTCTTACACTTCCTATTTCTTATCATTTTCACAGTTACACATTATTTGTTATAATGATGAGCAAGGTTGACTGGTAGAACTCAACAGGCAAAAACATTGAAACAAAAAAATTTTGCTGAACACAACAACTTCATCAGGTAATGGGGTAAACTAACGTATATGAAGATCATTTGGACTCATATATTAACTCAGTGGGGTTAAGAAATTGTAAGTGCAATATGCCGAAGTAAGCAAGGCAACAGAAGGATTCGGAATTCATTCTGTTTTCTCATGTTTTAATAATAAAGATTAGTTTTAACACAGGTGACTTGGCGGTCTAGGGGTAAGGTGTCAGACTTCTGAGCTGGGGTCCGGGTTAAATCCTCGGGTCCCGGTACAGATTTATCTGATTGCCAAACCCTTCTGTCACCTCTGACAAGACGTGTATTAATCACAACTTGTAAATGTGGGGAATGCCAGGCCTCCACCGTGGTTCTGATTCCACGTTAAACTGTAGGTCCTCCATTTGATCTCACAATCACCCTACCATTACACATTATTGTAAGTGCATATAACCCGAGCGGATAGTAAGACGCGGTGCTGATAATAATAATAATTATTATTGTTTAAACACTTCAGATTGATCTATTACATGTCTCCAAGAGCCCCTGGCTCATTTTGGCCACAACTTTATCATTAATGAAATTGGTGTGGTGGTTTCAAAGTTATGAATTGACATCTGCAGTATAGGGTGTTATGTTTGTTCAAGAGTTAGGTTGATAAATTTGGTTCAGAAAGTATTGGTTAAATACAAATCTTTTTCTTGTTTTATTAAGTTCAGTAGTTTATCAAACATAAGTTTTAAACATTTATATATAACAACCAATGCTTATTACATTTTGGGGATTATCATACAAAATCAAGATAGAGTTTTTAACCAGAAACATTTTTATTTGACTCATTCAGAGTTATTAGTAAATCTGGGCCAGATAAGCATTTTGCTGATCATTTCTCTTATTAACATTAATAAAGTCCTTACTTTTGTGATTATTATTTGGTTCAAGGTAGGGCTCTGCGAGTACTCATATTTCGAACTTGAGCTTGTCGCTAAAGCTCAAGATCGAGATTGAAAGTTTTGTAGGTTCATCATTTTCGAGCTTCTACTTGATGTACTTAATAATCAATTTTTAAAATGCAATAGTAAGCATAGTCTATTTAATTGAGATAGTATCAGCATTCTCACTTATAAATCATTTGGTTACTTGACAAATTGTTAAAAATGAATTTCAATTTTCACATTAATAACATAATAGAGCTTTAAAATAACTTTCGACCGGTAAATTTATTCAATATTGTCATCCATTTTGAATTATACTTTATTGAAGTTGTTCATTTGTATTGCCATGAATATGCAATGAAAATAAAAATAGTAAGATTACTAAATAATTGGATGATTATTTTTACTATTTTTACCTAGTCCCTTTCTAAAATATTAATCTATGTTAAATTAATAATGTAATATCAGAAATATCATATATTAAACATTTTCAAACTTAAGATGTATAAAACTCGTATTAATTAATACGTGTAGCTACAAAACTAGCTCTAGTTTAGTTACTATTTAGTTATAGAATTATGTTGATAAACCTGTTTAAAATCAATGCTGATCTTATTTATTGAAATACATATTTTACCAAACTTACTACATTTATATTAAAAAAGCACCTACTATTTCATATTGTTTGCTAGAAATATTATTTTTAATTTTAAAGTATGAGCATCAACATTTATAAGC
This sequence comes from Timema monikensis, assembly GCA_902151445.1. Classification (NCBI taxonomy): domain Eukaryota; kingdom Metazoa; phylum Arthropoda; class Insecta; order Phasmatodea; family Timematidae; genus Timema; species Timema monikensis. Next base: position 51,223 of record CABFVZ010002199.1, read on the forward strand.
ATTAAACATTAGATTAAAGTAAATTTCTCAATAAAATAATGTCTAACAAGAGCCTGTACAATGCGCATGTTCAACTGAGCATAGAAGAATGAAACAGAAGACGTGATCATTTACAATTACACTAGGAATAATAAACAAAATATGAGACACTTCAAATTTCTAATTGTTTATGATTCTTACATTTTCTTATGCAGTAAATTAAGTTCCTGAAGCATATTTTGGGGAAATATTAGTTTATAAAAACGTCAATTGTACTAACTTTTAATCAAGTCACTGTAGAAACACACTACAAAAGTGTAAAGTGATACTGAAGGAAGCCAACCTGAAAGGATAGTTAGGTTAGGCCTAGATATAAACAAACACACTTCTCTATTTCTTCTTACACTTCCCACTTTTTCAAACTACCACAGTTGCACATTGTTTTGAATTCTCGGAAATATTTATTTTTCATATGAAAAGACATCAATGAAAAAATAATATTCATGAAAATTCAAACAATTGGGCAACTGTGGAAGTTTTAAAGAAGTGGAAAGTGTAAAAGTGTAAGAAGACATGTAGAGAGAAATGTGTTTGTTCCTATCTAGGAATAACCTAACTATCCTTTCAGGTTGACTTCCTTCACTATCACTTACCTTACATCACTATACAGTGTTTCTGTCTTGTTATACATTTCCAAGCCATCATGCCAATATTCATTTTATTAACTTTGTTTTATAATTATTAGTGTAATTTTATTGTCTTCAAATTATTATTATTATTATCACCGCGTCTTACTACCCGTTCGGGTTATACGCACTTACACTAATGTGTAATGGTAGGGTGATTGTGAGAATGAAATGAAGGACCTACAGTTTAACGTGGAATCTGAACCACGGTGGAGACCTGGCATTCCAATGTCCTTAAAGACATAAGTGTTGAAACCATTTTAATTATTTGTTTTTTATTAGATTTTTATTTTAGTGTTCCTGTTTTTTTTAAATTGTGTTTTATAAGTGTTATTTCTAATTTAAAAACTGATATTTCCTCTATTTAACTTTTTTTTTTCAAAAGTATATACTGTTTATAAAAATGAGTTTCATTCCTATTTTAAGAACATGTGTTTAATATATTTTTTTTAGCATTTTAAAACTATGAATAGGCCTATACTTGAACGCGAGAGCTTTTAGAAATACTCTACTCGAGTTCGACTCAAATGTAAAAAACCCACGCTCGCATATCCCTAGTTCAAGGTAATCGATTTGCTTACACACGTTTAAATAAAAACTTTATAGTCAATTAAAATATAATCTACTTTATCAATGGACTTTTGCATATCAATAGAAATCAAGGCAAATATGTTAGTGTTAGGATAAACACAGAACAAATATTTTGTTTGTTAAAGTTATTGTAATTTTAATAATTTTAGGTAGACATTTCATCATCTTATATAACATTTCATTGGCAGCAACCATTAGAAGAAATACTGTATTGGCCTAAAAAATAGGCCAAACCTTTTTCCCAAAAAATAAATTTTGTAGAACCTTGGTGTGACCCATAATCATATCCTTAGTTAATATATGACAAATTTTGTGCCTTTTTAGGACTGAATGTAGTTATATTAATATGTATCAAAATAGTTTTTCTTCAACAGATGGTGCTTTTTAACTGTTTAGCCTAAAAATGTGATTTAAAATAAATGTATGTTGACAATAATAATAATAATAATAATAATAATAATAATTTATAATAATAACAATAATAATTATAATAAAAATAATTAAAAATTAAAATTTAAATTAATAAAAAATAATAAATAATAATAAAAAATAATAATAATTAATTATAATTGTAATAATACTAAAAAAAATAATTATTAATAATAATAATTAATAATAAAAAAAATGTTAACTTTAAGCAAAATGGCTGACTGAATGAATTATTCAAACATTATAAAGTTGCTGCAGCTATTATATTTCATACATTGTTTTTAGAGACGTTTGATTGATGTCTGTTGGTTACTGTTATTCTAGTGTGACAAGAAAAGTTGTATTTGTTCACTGATTTAAAATTTACAGATCTTTCATTGTGACGCCTCATTTTTAAAAACATGGATAAACATTTTCATATCTCACATATTTGTTTGTGTTTTTTCTTTTGCTTCAAAACACCTATTAATTCTAACTTTATTTTACAAATTATATAACATCAAAAAACAATATACATAATTATTTATGTGACTAAAGGCCCGTTGACACGGTGTTAGTGGACTAATGCAAGTTTAGTGGTATTATCTTACTAACATGTTAGTTGTGTTGACACGGTGTTAGTGGACTAATGCAAGTTTACTAGTATTAGCTTACTAACATGCTAGTTGTGTTGATACGGTGTTAGTCGACTAATGCAAGTTTAGTGGTATTAGCTTACTAACATGTTAGTTGTGTTGACACGGTGTTAGTGGACTAATGCAAGTTTACTAGTATTAGCTTACTAACATGCTAGTTGTGTTGATACGGTGTTAGTCGACTAATGCAAGTTTAGTGGTATTAGCTTACTAACATGTTAGTTGTGTTGACACGGTGTTAGTTGACTAATGCAAGTTTACTAGTATTAGCTTACTAACATGCTAGTTGTGTTGACACGGTGTTAGTGGACTAATGCAAGTTTAGTGGTATTAGCTTACTAACATGTTAGTTGTGTTGACACGGTGTTAGTGGACTAATGCAAGTTTAGTGGTATTAGCTTACTAACATGCTAGTTGTGTTGACACGGTGTTAGTGGACTAATGCAAGTTTAGTGGTATTAGCTTACTAACATGCTAGTTGTGTTGACACGGTGTTAGTGGACTAATGCAAGTTTAGTGGTATTATCTTACTAACATGATAGTTGTGTTGACACGGTGTTAGTGGACTAATGCAAGTTTAGTGGTATTATCTTACTAACATGATAGTTGTGTTGACACGGTGTTAGTGGACTAATGCAAGTTTAGTGGTATTATCTTACTAACATGATAGTTGTGTTGACACGGTGTTAGTGGACTAATGCAAGTTTAGTGGTATTAGTTTACTAACATGTTAATTGTGTTGACACACATTTTTCACTTGTATTAATATCACTTCTAAAAACATGGCTGAAAATGAAGAGTGGTGATAACTGGTCTCTCTATTGGAGCCTTTTTTTTTATCACTTCGTCTCATTTCTCGTTCGGGTAATTTATACACATATACTAATTACACTTATGTGTTAGGAGCTAGTAAGGGTGAATTTAGAATAAGTATGGGCGGCCACATGAATTAAAATTTTTCAGTAAACACAATTTATCATAATTAGTTTGCATATTTAAAAAAAACTGTTTTATGTAGTCAACATAAAAAAGTTAGTGATTAGTGTGTCTCCTATTTCTTAGTTCCTTAATACATTAAAATATATTTTAGTTGATCCCAAATAATTATTAAATTATTTTACTTGATTTGTTAACTTATTTAGCATAAATGTTAAATAAAATTAAACTCTAATAAGGTCAATAAATCCCAATACAACCAAACTCGGTAGGGCATTTTTTAAATAGGTCCAACCCTGTTTAAAATGTTGCTATACTAATAACAAAATATCTTGTTAAATTATAGCTGGGCCTAAAATATTTTTTTTTAAATAATAATAGGCCTAAATTAATTTGTAGATTTGTTTAGATATAAACTATCTGGTTTGCTATAAGACAATAATATTATGTTGTGTATCTACTTAAGTTGCCAAAGCATTACTACAAAGTGTTAGAAGTGTATGTACGGGCTGAGCATTATTGATTAAAGCTTATAAAGATGCGTTAAAGTGTCAAATACGTAGATTGGAAAACTTGCCGGTGATTTAGTGTGAAAATCACCGGACATTCATACCTTACTTGCCGATAACACGAATATTATGTTGCCGGAACTAATCACTGTACTACAATGTTTTATTATTTTTGATTGTATATTAAAAAAAATAACACATGCCATGTTAATTGGTAGTAAATAATAATTTGATTAATTATTTACCGATATTAAATAACATCTCTCAAAAAGCACATTTGCAATATTTACGTAAAATTTTATTTTGGACACTTCTTGAGAATATGTACGCCTGATATCACTTTACAAATATTCTATAGTGCAATATCCCTTGCATTCTTATCTATATAAATCTGGTGCTTAAAATGCCACAAAAACTCATCCTTTTCATAACATTCCACAAATAAGTGTCGTCCCTTCACACACAATTTTTTTTAGTTGCCGCCATTTTGAATTGTCTACTTGCATTAGTAAAGTTGGAAGGTGACCAACTTTTTCAGTTGCAAGTGGACTTGATGTTAGTAGCTTGCTTGTCTGTTTACACGGTGCAAGCTGTGCGCGCGCAGCCATATTAGTGTACTTGCATTAGTCAACTAATAACGTGTCAACGGGCCTTAAGGGAGAGAATTAACATTACAATGGCCAAATTACATCACTTTTGAGTTTAGAGTTCTAGCCTGGTCAGTAAAATAGTTTTGGTTTTGGACCAAGATACAGACGGCATTTCAAAAACCACTTTTTTTATTTCTTTTTCAGAGGGTCATAAAATGTCAACATTTATCAAAACCTCAAGTTCCATATTTTTGATGATCACAATACTTCTCTCTCTTAGGGTTCACAAGGAAGTAAAAAGCACCTCTTGGCCAATGATCAAGGCATAATTATAACAACCAATTTAAAATCTTTGCAATAAATAGAGAGAGACATACGGAAGCTGAGTTTATTTTTGGTGGAGAAGTGGTGTTATTTTTCTCAAATAGTGATATATATGTGAAAAGTGATGTTATTATTTACTTCAATACTAGTCAAACTAGTATTTATTAAAAAAAAGAACAAGATAAAACTATCTACATTTCTCATTTGAGTTTTTACAAATGGCACTATCAAAATAATTGATTATCAATTTATGTTTAGACCAAATAATAATAACACCGAAACATGTCATCATAGAAGACTAAACTTCTATCAAATAAGGAGAGATGAATAAAAATAAAGAAGATATAATGTTGCCAAACATAATGCCTGTAGCAAGGGCCATATATATTAATGTCCTTGTTTAGACCTAGCATGACATCTTTTAAAGGCTGAAAACTAAATATCATTCTCTTGAAAACAAAATTTCACTATCTTAATGTGTAAATGTAGAACATTTTTTTAATGTTATCCTAAAAAAAAACCTGTGAAAATACTCATATATCCAGTGATCTGTTTTATACATTTAAAATCAGCAAAACTGATACTATCCATATTAAACAGCAGCCCTGGCATAGCGCTATTGCCAGTGTTAGCACGTTGAAAACTGTATTGGATGACGTGGTTGCTCAATTACAAATAAATTGTGTTTATTTAGGGGAAAAAACAACTTAAATTCAGGTTATTAACATGGAAATAGTAGAACTCGCTTAACAATTTGTATTATCGCAAATACAAATTTTGCATGTCCCTAATAATAAAACAAGAAAAATACAATGAACAACAGGAAATATGAAGGAAGTGAGTTGTATTTGACTTCTTTCAAAGTTAATTCATTTTCAGACACAAATATATTTTTCCTAGAGTTGGGTCGAATTGAATCCGAATCTCCAATTTACCTTTGAGGCTTGAATCGCAATCTTGAAAAAAATAATGAACATAAGAGGAAAAATAAATATAATAGCAAATAGAAATAGTATCTTAATGTTAACATTCTTTCTTGTAATCCATTCATACATTTAAGTGTTAAATTACTAGCCTGGTTGGTAAGTAAGTTCAATCTGTAATTATAGTAGGTTCTGAACCACCAAAAAGTGGTAGGGTGTTTTTTTATTATTATTTAGCACCACGTCTTACTACCCGTTCGGGTTATATGCTTAAGTACTAATTACACTAATGGATTAGGAATTGGGAAGGTTGAATTAAAGGAAGTGAACCCACATTTGCGTGGAGGGAGAGTGGAAAATCATTTAGGAAAAACTACCCCCAGTTCACCCGACCAAGATTCGAACCTCGATCTCCCCGTCCTCAGCTGTCGGGCTCAACACGACAAGCGCATTAGCCAACTATGCCACAGAGGCGGGTGATAGGGTGGTATAGCTCTAAAACAAATTTCACTTGTAAAATATATATATTTTTTTAAATTGTTTTTAGGATGTGATTCTTGAATCTCAAAAATCCTTAATAATTCTCTTTCAAAGTGATTGAATTTTTAGGGTGCGGCTTATATTTATTGGTGGGCTATTTTCAGGTCAATACTGGGTATAAAAGGGGTATAAGGTAAAAAGTTTTTGTAGATCCCTAGCTACTGCCGGGATCATGATCATATTAACATAGTGTTCACTTAATCACTTAATTTTAAGAAAACAGATGTGTGATCATGATTCACGTAACTTAACATAACAAATCGAGCCAAATATCTGCATTTTGGAATATGTACTTTGATCTGTATGTAATACTGTATTTGTAAAGGGTTTACAATCTGTGAATGTTTACAGTTTTATATAAGTATGGTAACTATTTATAATTAAACTTTTCGATAGATTTAGCTTTCCTATTTTAGTTCAATCCTAAATCTACTTTAGCCTAATAATTCCATGAGTTGTGAAATAGGCTATATTGTATATTATAGTTGGTCATAAACCCAACAAATGAATTACTAAATAGCCCCGTAGACACCACTTGCATAATGGTTGGCTGGTCAAATCATGTGATACGCTTCATTTAACATTCACATAACGTGGAAGACCTCCCGGGACATCTATTACGTTAAGTGAACTGCAAGTGAACATGAAGTTAATTGTTTCGTGATTGCTTACATTTAGAAACACGGGGAAAACCTTCCCGTTAAGTTATAATTAACCTTAAGTGAACGTTAAGTTTATTGTGATCCCAGCATAAAAAACCAATAAGTTCACTTTTTAGCACAAATTATTATTATTACTATAGATCATTTACAGTAATATTATTTATAATAGTACATAGGCCTGGGATCCTTTTTTATCTTTATTTATTCCATGAAATATAGCTAAAAAAGTTCTTATCTATATTTAAAAATAAAAATCCAAACAATATAAATTTTAAATTAACTTTATAAAAGTATTGAGAAAATGATAATAAGTCTTGTATCTGAAATTCCCTGATAGTTCTTCCCACATTTTAAAACACAATTCATAAGATAAGCATAAGCAATTAGTGGCCCAAATACCGATTCCAAACCAATTAATGATTGTGTCATAATCGGCCATTATCACAATGATAATTGATTGGTCTAGCGCCTGTGAAAACCATATTTTATTCTTAACTATTTTACTTTCCATTACTACTTGTGCTCGATGCATGGTCTAAATGTTTTATCTTGTTTTTTGAAACCAGGTTCGAGTGTGGTGGGTCGACGGTCATGTGTCCATGTGCTGGCCCCAAGACCTTTACAAGGTTGGCGAATATGACAGTGATGAGGGAGAGCTGTGGGACGATGCCAGCAGCGACAACTCATGGGAGACAGAATCTGAAGACTGCTTCATCGCGGATGAAATGTGTGTTACCCTTTGATATTAGGAGCATGACTTCCCTTATTCATGCACAAAATATTGGATACAGCTGAGGGCGTGCAAAGCTTTATAAACTTCGACCTTGCTTTGAATATCCCTTGGCTTTGACTCTGATCTGAGAGTAAAATTCTAAATTTGACAGTTATGAAACTTGGCCAAAAAATATTTAAAGTTGAAACACTCATTTATGTTCATTTTAAAAATTGTTCTGTAATACCTAAATTTACATAGTTATACAAAGAATAATATTTTCATCCAATATTACACTTTTTCTTTATATTCAAATATTGATTTGATTTCAGGAACATCTCATATTATTTGATTTCAGTTTGCTTCGAATTGAAAATATGAACTTTGCACACCCCTGGATACAATAAGGACAGATAAAGAAAAAAAAAATAGAATATACAAACACAGCTTTTTGCAGTTATACTGTATTTACCCGAATATAAGACAACTCGAAAATAAGATGATACCCATTTTGAGAACTTAAAATTAGAGAAAAATATTTTTATTAATTTTTAGAGTAGTTAATATTTAGTCACTAACAATAAAAAGTAAAATAATACTATCCCATCATTATTATTCATATACTGTACATTAGTTAAATTTGTATTGCTGCAATGCATATTTTATTCTGAATAACATCATTATCACATGGATGAACTATTATTATTATTATTATATAATAACATATTGTGTTTTAATATAAGACGAGTTTAAAATGCACCAAAAACTTTGTCATTTATCATCCCCTTCACTTGTTGCATCATCATCATCATCATCATCATTACCACTTGATTCGCGTCCATCCTCCTCACTCGAACTCAGATAGTCTTCTGTTCCATCCAAACTGTTACTTACACAGCACTTCTTGAATGCTTTTATAATGGATTCAGTAGAAATACTAGTCCATGCGGTTTTAATCCACTGGGCAAGTTGTCCAACTGAAGGCTTCTTAATGTTACCACTGGGGGTTAAGGGGCAGTTCCCACTCTTCGTATTGGCGTCAGAGATGGTGCTTGAAAGATTTATTTACGGCAACATCAAGTACTTGTAATTGTGAGGTCATACCTCATGGAATCACTACTAGGTCTGTGTTTAAAGAGGCTACTTTATTCTTTACCTTTTCTGTAAGATGACCCCTAAAGACATCAAGGGTTATCATTTCTCTTTGCCTTAGTAGAGCTCCTGGTCGCGTGTCCCAAACTTCTTGAAGCCACGAATTCATTAAATCATCTGTCATCCACCCGGTTTAATTACATTTAAAGATTATCCCACTTGATAGCTGTTCGTTTGGTAAATTCTTCCTTTTTAAAATAACAAATGGTGGTAACTTTCTGCCATCTGCCAACACTGCCAGCATGACTGTAACACGTAGCGTCTCATTTTCAGATGGTTTGAAAATAACTGATTTAGAACCCTTTCCAGCCACTGTTCTATTAGCAGGCATGTCAAAATACACCGGGGTTTCATCTGCATTTCCCAATTTGACCCTACAAATGATGGTGTTTATGCCTTAATTTAACTATGTACCTTTGATACTGCACGATCTTCTCTTCATAGTCCACTGGCAGCTTCTGGGATGACGACGTTCTCCTTCGTAAGCAGAACCCTTTCTGCCTCATGAATCTTACTGCTCAACCAACACTTGCTTTGAATTCCTGTCTGGGTATTTTTCTAATAGTTTCCTCTTCCATTACTTTCATTCGGATACTTTCTACAGAAATTCCAAAACCCTTATGACAATTTTCTAAAACGAATTTAAGAACTGCATCATTTAGTTCGGGGTAACTCCCAACTTTTTGGTCCACGAAAACATTTCCTCGTGCAATGAGCACATTTCAGCCACTCCTTCATAACCCTCCAACGCCGTACATTTACTTCTGTGATTCCATAATGTCGTGCAGCTTCACTATTGTTAGTTTGTTCAACGAGATGATTTGAAGTTAGAATCATAACTACTAGGATGTTCAACACTTTTGTTCCGCTCTACACTTCCTTTTTTTCTACGTGGTCACCCATTGATTTAAACTTACTTTGACCTTGGCCTTTCTGCAATGAAATAAACTAAATTTGAAAATCCAATTCTTGGAAAGAATACACTTTAGAACATAAAACTCATAATATGCCAAGTGTCGCCACGCTAATTTATCGACAACTAGTGAAGTTGTGAGGTTGTTAAAAAGTATCGCTGTACCGGGTTTGCTGTAGTACTTCATAGCGATATATTGTGAAATATCATGAATGATAAGGTGTAATTGTATTTGCGTGTTTGGAATGTTATGAAAATGAATGGTACATGACTAGTTACTTCCTCTTTTATATTCCACATTGATGTTAAAACTATACATTGCGTTAGTTGTAATGTTTAGGTACGCCATCTTGTCGACTCTTTTTTACAAATGGATCGAGGATATCAACTGCGATTTAGGTGGTGGAACGATAATGGTCTATAAGGAGTGGTTAGAAATCAACCAGTGACAATGCACCACTGTCATTACAGCATTCCTTCTACAAATTACATGAAAGTGTCGGTTGTTTTTTTTTAGGCCTAAAACAGCGTGGAAAACACAGTTTACAATTCATTTTTTAGCTACAAGATTTTATTTTCTGTATTTATTCGTTCCTTTAACTATTTAAAGTTTTTATTATAGTTATAGAGCTATGAAAGTGGCCAACATGTACGTCCTTAGCACAATACATTNGTTAGAATTTAAACAAGTGCATGCCTTTTCTTTGTAAAATAAACATATAACAGTATATCGGTATTATACAACATACAAATATTGACCTTATACCAACATTTTTCTTCATGCGCAAATATAAGACAACCCCTGACTTTTCGAGGTCGAAAACTGAAAATAAGTCTAGTCTTATATTCGGGTAAATACGGTAGTTATTAAAATTTTACTACACTATTGATATTAATTTAGTTTGTTGTCATTATTTTTACTGGTTATCAAAAGTGTCATTTTCTCTATGTACGGATATTAGGGATAGACAGGAATTACATTTTTACTGTGGGACTGGAACAGGATGGTAAATGATTCAAAATATCGAGATCAGAGCGGGAATTAAAAATTATAAAATGACGCTTTAAAATAATTTTACATTTAAAATATAAATTGATTTTTAAATCGTCTTGCTTATTGTTCCAGCAGGTACTACTGTCTAAATCGATAATGGAGACAGTCATCTTCTTTATTCTGTAGCAAACGTGGAGGGGTCTATTTTACCGCCTGTGGTGAGACAAACAAGTTGGGAAGCTTATGTGTCAATGTGCTCTCTCTATCAACAGTTATTTGTTGGGCTCAGCAAGCAAGAGGGCTTGAAAGATTTAGAGAAGGATAGCTATATATAATATTGTATCATCCTTTGGGGTTTAGAAATCAGGGGGGAACATCAGCCGGTCTGTTGTTAGCAAGAAAACAAAGAGTAGATATTACACACTAGGGCGGAGCATAAAAACATTTTTTTCGAAATTATTTTCCCGCCATTGCGGAAAAGTTGTGGATATGTTTCAGAACTATACGTAGAAAATTTCAGATTAATCAATAAATATCTTCCGGTTCCACTTTGGGTTCTAAATATGCGAAATTACCTGAAAATGATGTAAATTTTCAAATTTTCGTGACTTTTTTAATTCCAGATTTTTTTTTCCCGGTAGCACGGAAAAGTTGAAAGAATATTTAAGAAACATAAGTGCAAAATTATAGAGTAATCAATAAATATCTTACGGTTAGACTTTTGCGTCTTAACCCATTCTCAGGCGCGCGTTTATCATAGTAACCTGCATTGACCCGGCACTCGGCAGCCATGGCTATGCGCCAAATGTTTTCGCTATTCATTTATTCTAACAATTATATACTTCAGTCTAAGTTCTTTGTATTGCATTGCACTGCTAGCACTATCTATCAGCTTAAATATAAAATATTCAGACTTGCTAAAAGTTGAATGGTTCATTGATAGATGGCATTATAGTAAATTATTGCAATTAATACCAGGGAACGTTCGGGTAGCCATAGACGTTGATCAACGCCCACGCTAGAGACAATAGATGGCACTACCCTCCACTAAAAAGATTGCACAAGCGAAATCAAAGCCATCTGCGGGGAATTTCCCCATTAAGTTCAGTTTTCTCTTGTTCGATCATTGTAGTTTGACCGTTGGTCGAATGTTCTACTCGTGGCACGTTTGTAATTCAGGTATTAATTTGTAGTGTCTAAATTTTATTGCAAAATAGTACATGTGAAAGTGTTATCGGATTTTTGGTATTGTGTTGAACTAGTAGTGTACTTAAAAATATAACGGAGAAATGTCGCAATCATCGGAAAATGTGAGGAAGCTGAAGATAAAAAGGCACAGTAGAGGTGATGTTTTTTGTCCCGTTTTTGGGTATCCAGCAGAATTAAGTACTCGCGTTCTACCAACATACGAAGATATTATGAAGTACTTTTTGTTGGTGAGAGATGAATTGAAAAATAATACAAAATCGTACCCACCTGTAGGGACGATAGTGGTTTATATGGCTGAAAAGGTTGAAACAATTTGGCAGGCTGCCTCAATTACAACAGTTTCTAGGGAAAGAATAATCAAAATGATTAGATCATGTCATGATAAATACAAGAGCATGAAGAGATTTGTTGCTAAGAAACAGACGGAAAAGATGAAGTCCAAATTACTAATTTTACAATCTGAATCAAAACAGCGTTTGTTTGATATTTGTTCTTGCAAGTGTGCATCTATCAACAGATGTAAATCCCCACAAGATAGGAAAGTTCCAGACTTGGAAAGACTGTTTCTTGAGGATCAGAGGACTTTAAGGAAAATGGTGATAGGCCCAGTTGATATGGCGACAACACAGAAACCTAGGAAACGAACGTATAGGTTTAAAAAGGAACAGGAAAGGTTCATAAAACAGAAGAAAAGTGAAAACGCAACCACAGATTTTTCATGTGAAGATTTGAAGTTATCTCATTCCTCTGATCATGTTGATGAGCAACAGTGTCAGGATCTTACTGAAATACCTTCAACCTCATCGCAATAGAATGTAAGGGGTAAAAGTATATAATGAACAACCCGCCTTCCAGCCCTAGCTAGTGCGTGCGACAGAATGAGAGTGTCCAACAGAGCTGCGGCAACAGTAGCAAGTGTACTTCTTGAAGACTTAGGAGTTGTGACACATGACGACATGTTCCATGTTATAGACAGGCATAAGATAAGAAGGGAAATAAAGAAATATCGCATGGAACGCCAAGTCCAAGATTTCAATTTATTTGGCACCAATAACTTGAAAGGACTGTATTTTGACAGTCGAAAAGATCAAACTTTAACTCAGAGGAACATTGAAGGGATGCTGCACCAGCAAAGAGTGCTTGAAGAACACGTGACACTAATAGAAGAACCTGGCTGCAAATATGTAGGGCACGTGCCACCAATAACCTCTTCTGCTAAAGACATTACTGAAAGTATAACGACATTTTGCAAAGAACGTCATATTGATTTCACTACACTGTTAGCATTAGGAGGTGATGGAACCCCAGTAAACACGGGAAATAAGGGTGGTGTTTTCCGCCGTATAGAACTATTTTGTAAGAAATCCTTACATTGGTTCGTTTGCCAGGTTCATGGTGATGAGCTACTGCTCAGGTATCTAATGCAGCACTTGGATGGCGATACAACTGGCCCTAAAACGTATTGTGGTCCAATTGGAATTGGAAAACAGCTTCTGAATTGTGGACTTTAAGAAAATTGAGATCGCAGTTCCTTCTGAAGAAAAAACTGATCTGAGCACAGACCAGATATATTTGAGGGATATCTGCACTGCAGTGACAAATGGTGTGTGTCCTAAGAATTTGTCACACAAAAATCCTGGAAATCTTTCCCATGCCTGCTGGTTGACAACTGCTAATCGAATCTTGCGTGTTTATATTGGTACACAGGACGCCTCTAAGGAACTACAAGCTTTGGCTGAGTTTATAATGAAGGTTTACGCACCTGCGTGGTTCAGAATCAAATTGCATCCCAATTGTAAAGATGGACCACAAAATCTTTGGAAAACAATTCAAGCTTCGTTATCTTACAGACAATCTGAAGCTAGTTGTGGATCGCGTCATCCAAAGAAATGGCTACTTTGGTCATCCTGAAGCAATAATCCTTGCAATGCTTGTTGGCCCAGACCAGAATGCGCGAGAACTTTCCCTCCGCAGGATTTTGAAAGCAAGGAAAGAAACGGGACCAGGAGTTCATGTGTTCCAAATTCCTGAACTTAACTTTAAAGCTAAATCTTACATTGATCTCATAGACTGGCAGAATTGCCAACTAACGGAACCTCCGATTACCACTCATTTGTCGAACGAAGACATAGTGCAACTGATAAAGTCTGGCGAATGTCCAGTGTTGACCTTGGGAAACATAAACTTCCTGTGCCACACTCAATGTGTTGAAAGAGGAGTAAAACTGACAACAGAAGCTTCCCTTGCAGTCATCGGAGAGACCAAGCGTGATGGAAACATAGATCCAGACTGGAGTCATAAACCATTGAATTAAATGCGCTTAATGCACATTTGCAACGTTTATTCTGGAACTCGAAACATACTTATTTCCACAAAGTATGTGTATTGCGTGGGTAGTAAGATTTTTGTTTAGTGCAATAACTATTATTTATGAATATCTAATTTTAGTAAAATAAATGGTTAAAGCTTCCAACAATAAATGTTTATGCTAAAGTTTTTCATTTCTCCCTAAATTTTGACCCCTAATTTTCCTACATTTTTGCCTAATTTCGTATATTTATACCTCAAACTGGAAATGGAAGATATTTATTGATTACTCTAAAATTTTGCACTTGAGTTTCCAATACATTCTTCCGACTTTTCCGCTCTAGCGGGAAGAAAAAATCTTTGAATAAAAAAGTCACTGAACTGTGAAAATTTACATCATTTTCGGCTAATTTCGCATATTTATACCCCAAAGTGGAACCGGAAGATATTTATTGATTAATTTGAAATTTTCTACATATGTTTCTGAAACATATCCACAACTTTTCCGCACTAGCGGGAAAATAATTTTACACTCCGCCCTATTACACACCCTTTAAACAAAGAGAATATTTAAAAGGTAACAAACCTAGGTAACCTTTAAGAGATAAGATATAAAACATTTAAGGTTGAAGAGTTTTCAAAACTAGAGGACATTTAACATGGGGGAAGGGGGAGATAAAAAAATACTCACTTCTAATAAGTTAAATATAAAACACTCTTTTAAAAAAGGAGTAACTAATTAAAAACTAATATATTAAAATTAATTATTCAATTTGTACTATTCATTATTTGTTTAAAATTTTGCTATTTGTTTCAATAAAAAATGCTATTTGCACACCCCTACACACCTATCTATATTATTATGTTTTGTGATAGCATATTATTTGAATTATATTTAATAATGTCAAAGCTTTTACAAGTATTGCCATAGCTTAAAAACAATATATATTTTTAATTTTGAACTATTCCAAAGCGTTATTCTTAAAACTTCCATTTCCACCATGATCCTGGTAATTTGACATATTTCTCGTCCCATTCCTGTACCGATACAACAATTTCATTCCTGTCCATCCCTAGAAGAATCTAATGCACAAAGGTGTCATCTTCTTTCTTTATTCTATAGTACATTTAAACACAAATTTTAATACAAGTTGAGTAATATTTCAGCATTGTTGCATTTATCAAAGGGAAGAGAGGATAAACTTTATACCAACGCTAAATTATTCATTTTTGATCGCTCTCAAATATTTAACCTAATCTTCTTCCTCCCCCCTTCGTTCCACACCCCAAAGAAGATGGTAGAATAGAATATACATTTATGTATCCTCTACATCTTTTTCAAGCTTTTTCACTCGCTGACCTAACAAATAACTTTTGATAAACAGAGAACTATGAGTTATATGCCCCCCAACTTGTTTCTTCCCCCACAAGTGTTAACCCCCCTCTTCCCCAATACCCTCACTACCTCCTCTCAAGTTTGCTACAGGTCTAAGAAGAATAATGCGTATGAAATAAACATGGTGTCTACCATTCGGGAATAAGTCAGGAATTTAGTAAATTACAACAAAAATCCAGGAAAATGTTGTTTTACTCAAAATATGAAATATATTAATCAGTAAATAATAATGTTATTCAAACTGTAATTTTGGTTTTGTTTGTAGCTGTGTAATATATTTTAAAATTCCTAGTAATCAATGTTAATACAATTTTCAAAAAAATGTTTGTTTAAATTTTAAAACTTATTATTAATAAAAATTATTAGTAGAAAAATGAGGTGGGAGGGGGGGAGTTAGAAGGATGTGACATACTTTTTAGTCGGGAATTTTTGGAAATGATCAGGGGAAATCAGAGAAAAAGTCAGGAATTTCATTGGTCAAGTTAAGTAGACACCATGAATAAATTAACAGTGATAAGTCAGAATTAACTGCTAGAATACAAATTACGCTTTTCTTCCCTTTAAATTTTTTTTCTAGAAATAACCAATCCCTCTTGGCTTAGGGAAGTGCTAAATTCCTGACCTTTTCTCAAGCATTAAGGATCCTGTACACCCCCAACAAATCTATGTAAGTTTTACTAAATATTGTAATTTTCGACTATTTCCTACTTAATGCATTCTTGATATAGTTTGTGATGATTGAGATAGTGGTGACAATGTGGCTCATTTAACTGTTAAGTAAAACAAGTACTAGCTTTTTTTTTCTGAACAAAGTGACTGTACCAATTTCCACTTATTTATTCTCTAGCTGCATCGATGAAGAAAATGAGGAGACACTAAAGCCCAAGTTGGCTGCAAACATCGAGAAGGCACGTATTGCAATGTCTCGATTGGAGGAGATCTTTACTCAAAATCCTTCGTTGCAGACAACCGGTGTCATGAGACAGTTGTTGGATGTTTACAAAGACTGCAGGTATAGGTGGCTCAATCTAATAGCCGTTATCATCATCTTGGTTTTATTATTCTGTGTGTTTGTCACAATTTGTTTGAATTTTGATGGAAGATAGCATGTGAACAAAATATCATGAACATATTGTCTGATATGCCTATGACAACAAGATTGGGTTTCATAAATGTGTTTTTCATAAATGGTTTTTACTCTCTTTTTACACAAAACACGTATATTTTCTCTAATTTATACCTACTCATTCTAACCACATTCATTACTGTTTCCAGCTTGTGGCCCGAGTCAGTTTTATATTCACGCCATATATTTTTCAATACCGGCTTACTAGGCCTGTCATAGCTTCATATGCCTTGCATTCTAATTTAAGACTAGGACAGGTACAACATACAGTCACCGGCCGTGAAAGGTAAATGCATATTTCACCAATAATAAATTTTTCGGCCATGCCAAGAATCAAACTTTGGTCCTTAGTTCAGTGGACCGACATGCTATCGACTGACTTAAGGTGTCGTATCCTTACCACATTAGTATAATTAAATACAAATATCCTGGATGTATGTTAGACACCATACTAAAATAATGATGGCAAGATCCCATATGCACTTAAGAAAATTTAGGTAGTTTTATATTGACATTTTTACTGAGGGACAGGAAACAAGTCAAAATACTAAAATCGGGACAGAAACAGGAAATTATAATAATGACGTTTTAGAATAATTTGAGGTGGGGATGTCTGAGAACTATTTTTCAATTTAAGAAGAGAATTTAAAAAAGTAAAGTAACGAGAATGAGACGATAAAACATCCCTTAAAAGTACAAAAATGTAAATTATAGAGATGGGCCACTCGAAATCTTTGAATCCTCGATCCACCGAATACCTTCGAGATTCGAGGATTCAGTGTTTTACTGGATTTGATGTTTGAATCTTTCAACTCATAAACAAAGCATAATAGTTTGAATTCAAAAATTACTTACTTAGGCCTACTTGAAAAGCACAACTTAATTCGTAATATTTATTTTGTCGGACGAAAGAAATTAGCATGACTAAAATCATTATTTTTAAAAAATAAAAATAAATTGTTGTGGAAAATCTAACATGCCAATACCCTACCCTCTCAACTGTATGGGAAACTTGGACTAGACCATTTCAGCACATGCTCATTTCTAGAAAGTTCACCTAACGAACAACTTTGTAAATATTTTAATGAACACATTAAAATGCTTCAAAAACTAAAAATAAAAACTAGAATTACAAATAAACTCGAAATAAATAAAATAAATTACTGCTTTTTTTAAACAGAAATTAGAACACAATACAAAGTTGGCCGCTATGATGTATATTATGTTTACTCGCCAGACTGATGATTAGATTAAAAATACTCTTAATTCTTACTACCCAACTGATTTTAATTATCTACAACTATGCAAAGAACCCCAATTTATTGCATACAATCCTTAAGATAGACATTTTGTTGGGTTTCATGAAAAATAAATTATGTCAACATTCAGACAGCGATAAAACTGTGATATTAACTTTTATTATTTAAAAAATGTTATTTAATTAATTGTAGAAATATTCAAACGTAGGCCTGCCTAATAAAATGGGAATGAACATATTGTAATCGAAAATACTATGTTTGTGTTTTAAATAGAATGTATTCTCAAAAATCGATATATCGCAAGAATCGAATATATTTTTTGTTTTACACGCAAAGATAGATAATGGATATATAGGAAAATAATAATCAAACACATTTAGGCATTATTTAGTTCACTATTTCCAATGTATGTTTAATTGTTAAGCATGTTGTTTTAGACTTTATAAAAATATGCGTTTGTATTTTTATTTTTGCTATCTTATTAAAATAAATGATAATCTTTCAATGATGATTAAAGTTTATCAAAGGATAGGTCTAATCTGTTTATTTTACATTTTTTTAGAAACTTAACTCATTCTAACAACACTTTTAAAAATAATTAAAAGACACTAAAATTTTAATTGTTTTGATTTCTAAACAATAATATGGGTCTAGATTGTTTAATTTGCAACGGGTGGTTGGGGTTGATTAAAATTGAAAGCATGATTGAAATAAATCTTAATTTATAGTTTAGGCCTATACTATGTAATGTAGGTCTATTTATAAATCATTACAATTTCTAACTTTTTGCTAGGATCCATATATGAGATTAGAAAATTAAATGTAGATTCGGATTCGAGAATTAGAGGATTAAACCCATCTCTAGTAAATTATGTTTATTAAAGTAAATACCGTATTTACCTGAATATAGGACTTGAAAATAAGACGATACCTATTTGAGAACTTGAAATTAGGGGAACAACTTTTTAATCATTTTTAGAGTAGTCAATAATTCAAAAATGAGGTGGCCCAATGGCTAGATAATTTTATAATAAAGGAAATTGATAAAACTAAAGAAAGAGGAAAAATAAACTACTAAGAATAAGAATAAATTTGATGAAGAAAGCCCACCTAGGGAAAGAGGAAAGATGTGGGAAGAATCCAATGCACAAAGGTGACATCTTCTTCCTTTCTTCTGTCTTCTATAGTAGAAGTAGTCACACACACATTTTAAACACAAATATAATAATATTTCGGCATTGTTGCCTTTATCAAACACAAAGAAGAAGAGAGTACAAATAACACAAACAATGGATTACTCCATCTTGAATTTTGAATTAAACTGTTAGAAACAAATTGTGCCAACTGTTTTTGGGAGTAGAAATAAATTCCTTGGTTGTGGTTAATATTTATAGAAAACTGATGATGATAATAATAATAGACAAGAGAAAAAAGAGAAAATAATAATAATAATAAT
>CABFVZ010002199.1:76771-94976 GCA_902151445.1 Timema monikensis
CGACCTCGGTGGTCTTGGGGTAAAGTGCCGGCCTCAGGACTCGATGTTTGTGGGTTCGAACCCAACAGAGGCCAAAGGCTTTTTCTTGAGCGAGAAAAGATCATAGCTCAACATCCTTCGGAGGAGAAGTTAAGCTGTCGGTTCCATGTGGTATGTGAAAGAACCCTGGAAGGTATGTGAAGATACCTCTCCTGGCAAAATTGGTAGGTCATTTCACCTCACTCGTAGTGTAGCATGTCCTCTATATAAAGGACATCTACAAGCATGACAATAAAGCCACAAATTAAATAAAGGAATTAAAAGAAGAAAATTAAAACAAAAACTAATCTATTCCTTTAGAAGGTAGAAGAAAATTAAAACTAAGCTATTTCTTTAGAAAGTAGAAAAAAGTGGCTTACAATGGACAGGATGCTGTCTGATATTATCACCATGCTTTCACACGCCTTTCCGCATTGGCGGATGTCTTGGCCGTTGGACAAACGAGATAGAAAAGAACTTCAGTATCACCAGTACACCTTAAGGCGATGATTCCTTAGCGGCGCTTCAGGGAAACTCTCTCTCCTCTACCCCCCTGCCCTTACCGTCCGTTGATCCCTCCGTTTGGTTCGTTCCCAAGTTAGACCAAGAGTATAAAACATGGGAGTCCGTGTGCCACATAACTGCACTTCTTTGTAAAGTTTCATTGAAGGAAGAACTTCTGAACTAATCTCCAGCGCCACTAATATTGGTGTTCATAATGGATCAGGAGTTGGACTCACCGCCGCGTCACAGAAGAAGCCCCGCCAGATCCGATTAAGTACCACCTTATATCTCCAACTTTAAATACTATGTCCTTCTGACATAGTTTTTTCTATTGTAAGAATGTTTTTATGTGTCCTGACACTAGCTGGAGTTATGCTCTATAATTATTGTTGCTATATTCATATTAATTTTAGCAAGGAGAAATGTAAATATATTAGAAAGGAACGTACTTTGTGACAATTAAGGTTGTTAGAAAAAAGTTAAAATACAAAGGTGTTAAAATACATTATTATGAAAGATTGACAAAGGAAATGTTTAGAAAATCATAAGATGAAGAAAGCTTTAAGAAATATTAGAACAATTAAATAATAGAATTCCAGGGTAAAAATTAGAAGAAAAAAATATTGATAAGGCTTATAGGTTGAAATAACTAGTAATTAGAATAAGAATAGTTTATCTGTGATAGAAAGTGCACATAGGTGCAACCAACCTTAAAATTGTAAAACACGGATAAAAAGTCAAACATGTTTAGTAGTCATAAAGCATGAGAGAAAATTATTGAAATAAAGAAGTGATAAGAATCATAAAATAAATTATTAAAAACATTAAATACTGTTAATGAAGAATGACAAAAGGACATTCCTTAATGGAGTAGTTTGGTTCCTCTTCTTAAGATTCCTACACCTTTAGGCTGGATTGATGATGCGACTACATGTTTCGGCTTTTATCAGCCATCTTCAGGTCTGAGACAAGCCAGTGCAAATATTAAGAAATGGGATGAAAAATAAAAATAAAAATAGAAAAAAGTAAAAGAAAAGAATCCAAGAGAAAGGGAGACTAACCTAAAAAATGAGAGATACAAAGGTTAAATTATCATCTATCTATATCTAACATTTATTACCAACAGACACACTAGCGGCATCTACAATACTACACTCATCTTTACCTTTCATTTATGTTGGCACCAGAACTTTCTGGACCTTCCTCGCAATGTTATTACATTATGAAGTATGTAGACTCAGTTACTACTCTGTGTTTTACATTGGGGATAACTCCTAAACCCAATACTTAGACCTTAAGATGGCTGATAAAAGCCGAAACATGTAGTCGCATCATCAATCCAGCCTAAATGTGTAGGAATCTTAAGAAGAGGAACCAAACTACTCCATTAAGGAATGTCCTTTTGTCATTCTTCATTAACAGTATTTAATGTTTTTAATAATTTATTTTATGATTCTTATCACTTCTTTATTTCAATAATTTTCTCTCATGCTTTATGACTACTAAACATGTTTGACTTTTTATCCGTGTTTTACAATTTTAAGGTTGGTTGCACCTATGTGCACTTTCTATCACAGATAAACTATTCTTATTCTAATTACTAGTTATTTCAACCTATAAGCCTTATCAATATTTTTTTCTTCTAATTTTTACCCTGGAATTCTATTATTTAATTGTTCTAATATTTCTTAAAGCTTTCTTCATCTTATGATTTTCTAAACATTTCCTTTGTCAATCTTTCATAATAATGTATTTTAACACCTTTGTATTTTAACTTTTTTCTAACAACCTTAATTGTCACAAAGTACGTTCCTTTCTAATATATTTACATTTCTCCTTGCTAAAATTAATATGAATATAGCAACAATAATTATAGAGCATAACTCCAGCTAGTGTCAGGACACATAAAAACATTCTTACAATAGAAAAAACTATGTCAGAAGGACATAGTATTTAAAGTTGGAGATATAAGGTGGTACTTAATCGGATCTGGCGGGGCTTCTTCTGTGACGCGGCGGTGAGTCCAACTCCTGATCCATTATGAACACCAATATTAGTGGCGCTGGAGATTAGTTCAGAAGTTCTTCCTTCAATGAAACTTTACAAAGAAGTGCAGTTATGTGGCACACGGACTCCCATGTTTTATACTCTTGGTCTAACTTGGGAACGAACCAAACGGAGGGATCAACGGACGGTAAGGGCAGGGGGGTAGAGGAGAGAGAGTTTCCCTGAAGCGCCGCTAAGGAATCATCGCCTTAAGGTGTACTGGTGATACTGAAGTTCTTTTCTATCTCGTTTGTCCAACGGCCAAGACATCCGCCAATGCGGAAAGGCGTGTGAAAGCATGGTGATAATATCAGACAGCATCCTGTCCATTGTAAGCCACTTTTTTCTACTTTCTAAAGAAATAGCTTAGTTTTAATTTTCTTCTACCTTCTAAAGGAATAGATTAGTTTTTGTTTTAATTTTCTTCTTTTAATTCCTTTATTTAATTTGTGGCTTTATTGTCATGCTTGTAGATGTCCTTTATATAGAGGACATGCTACACTACGAGTGAGGTGAAATGACCTACCAATTTTGCCAGGAGAGGTATCTTCACATACCTTCCAGGGTTCTTTCACATACCACATGGAACCGACAGCTTAACTTCTCCTCCGAAGGATGTTGAGCTATGATCTTTTCTCGCTCAAGAAAAAGCCTTTGGCCTCTGTTGGGTTCGAACCCACAAACATCGAGTCCTGAGGCCGGCACTTTACCCCAAGACCACCGAGGTCGACGGTGGTATAGGTCATTCAAAAAATGTAGCGTGTGTGTATGTAAGTGTATGTATGCACGTGTATTAAAGATGGGTCGGATCCACCTTTTTTAAAATCTGAAACTTCATTTTGCCATCAAATCCCTAATTAAAATTTGAATTTTAGAAAATACTGTAAGCTTAAGTTAAAATTTCCCAATAACTAGTATTTTCGCCTTCACTTCTGATTTTGTTTACATTAAATGGTAAATTAATGATCTGGGGTTTTGTTGTTAGGTTTTTCATACCATTATTTTGGTTTTAGCCACAAACTATTTAACTATTTAAATACCTTTAAAAAATAACTCAAACTTAGTACCTTTTTTAAAAAATTATTATGATTTGAATCTTGAATCCATGAATATTCCTTGTAGGGTTTAGGATCCCATCCTTATTATATACTAGAATATATGCGTCAATATTCTTGATTCTTGATGTAAAAATGTTTAACTATGACCTACCCTAACTTTCTATTGTTTTATGGTTTTAAAATAAGGATTAATTGTCTATGAGTACTGTTTATATATACTGAATTACTTAGAAAAAAAATACTGGAAATATACTGGAATTTCAAAACCATAGTCAGGTAGACACCCTGTTTTAACAACTCTTAAATATTGTTTGTTTGACATTCCTTTTAAACTAACCTCAGTCTGAAGCTTCAAAATCATAAATGGTTAACTTTGTCAATCTACTTCCTCTCTACCTTTCATCATTTCCACACACCAAAAGATGATAGAGTAGAATATATCTCTATTTTTCTCTAAATCCTTAGAGCTCTCTTGCCTACTGTACTTTACAAATAACTGTTGATAGAATCACACCTCCCAACTTGTTTATCTCTGCACAAGTGTTAAAATACCCCCTTTCCCCTAAGTTTGCTACAGAACAAAGAAGAGTAACACTGATTGATTGATGAGTAGCAAGCAGTACCTGCTGAAACACCAAGCACATTTTGTTTACTGCCCTAAACTTTACAGTAGAATAACTGATCCTGCCCAACTTTTCCTGAGTATTCAAGTTTTGGTCCATCCCTACCTATTACTAACATAGTATACTATAAATTATAAACCATTTCTTTAACCAACATCTATATGAATTTAACTCGGAATTTGCAAAAAATATTATTAACATGTTATGGACTTTTAAGAACCTGAAATTTCAAAATGGTCAAGAGGCTATTGCTAAAGCCGGGCAGGAATGGCAATTTTGTTAATACAAATTTCTTGTGAAATTATTCATATCTAATCTTTTATGCTTAATTATAACTAAAGATTGAGTTGGTATACTACATGAATCCATTAAAAAATTTAATAATAATATCAGATTTACCTTTTTAGATTTACCTTTTATTCTTGCAACACTTTTCTTTGACAAACATCATAAGAATGGTAATTTATCAACTATCAATGCCTGTTACTGAATATAGATCCACATTAAAAAAATTATGCTAAAAATTGAGATAACATTTATAGAGCAACTTAATAAATAATATAATTATTAATGTAAAAGATATAGGAAAGAGGGATAAGATCACATTATAAAGAAAAATACAAGATGTTCTTAGGTTTGGGTTGATTCTTGATCATCGCTCCTGGCAGACATACTCTCCCCTTGTTCTGTTGCTAGGAGAAGGATGAGGGTGTACTCTAAGAAACAGTTACTTCCTCTATTAACAAGGGAAACAGCTTGTTTGAGTGAGAGAGAGAAGTGTAGGGGAGGGGAGGTCATTTATCTTGTTGAGGTCAACCAGCAAACAAATGCTTGAACCATAAGAGGAAGATTCAAGGGAAGATACAGCTTAAGAACTACCATTGTTCTCAAAACTGTGTTATGGTTTCATCACTTTTCTTCATTTCAATACTTACATTTATTTTTAGTTAATATTTAAAACTCAATTTTCAAATTAATTATGCTCATTTAAATTCAATTAAAATTAATGAAAACATTTTTTTTCTGTTTTTATTATAATGGATTTAAAAATTAAATTTCAATATAAAATTATCACAAATATAACTGAAAAGGGGGAGTCAATTTAACTGGAACTAATTATATTTTAAATTTAGTAGGGTCAATGATAAAATTAATTAAATTCAAAATAAGGTTGTTCTCATAGTAATTAATAAAATAGTATCTTTATTTATTTTGACTACATACTGTCATCACTACAAATAATATTGTGTTCCTGTTGAACTTTGTGATAAATTCTTAACTACCATATTTGGATTTCTTATCCAAGTTTATGTTTTGTAGGTATTTGGATAAACTGATGGGGACATCATTTTTCCATGAGAGCCATTTCCAGGGCTTGCTGGAGCGAGTTAGAGAAAGAGGCAGGGCAAATGTGGCCCAAAGAGTGGCTGACCAGGTAAGGTTAAGCTAGATTACTCATCAAACTTAAAGAAAGTTAATTATGGTGGTTCAAAGTCAACTTTTTTTTCATCTAATGTGGAGTTTAATCACCATTATATATATATTTGTTTATCTAACTTTATAAATCAAATATAATGTAGCTACAAAATGTTTCATTATAAAAAAAAAATTGAAATTTTATGCTGTTAAAAATATTTTTTATTACATATAGCTCAATAGTTTTCAAGTGAGGTTTGTTTTTTATTTAGTTAAGTTGAATGTTATAGATATTTAAATTAAAGCTTTCAAAGCTTTACACATCACTAAAGTTAAAGTATCTTTATTCTTCTTCAAAGTTGGATTACAAACTTTGTACCACTACTTTACTGATACATCCTTTGACCTCGCACAACCCGTGACTAGGGCCATATCCAGTGGCGGATTTAAAATTTTTGTGCCCCTAGGCACAGTTATAATACACGTGTTGTTGTCCACCTCCTCCCCTCCCATTTTTTCAAGGGCCTTAGAAGGTTTCAGAGGAAAGAGATGGGGTGGGGGGGAGGAGTTAGTAGTCGATAAAATATTTCTATGAAAGAAAATCAGCCATGTACATGCCATAAATGTAATTATTAAAAACAAAATATTAAAATGAAAATAATGTAATCCAAAATGTTCCTCCCCACAAAAGCCTCCGCCCTTAAGCCTGTGCCTAGTGGGCCTATAGTGTAAATTCACTTCTGCCCATACCATCCTATAATCCAGACTTGTTTGTTTCTTCTCTGTTTGAACAATGACAAAACACAGCAAAATGGGTTCCAGGCTGTAAGGAAATGTTTCAGCTTGATAGGAAAATATGTTCTGTAACTGTCCAAGAAATTCAATAAATTGATTACTGTGTATACTTTATATATGAATAAGACCAATCCACTTGTTAAAACAACAATGTAAGATGACTTTAAAATATTTTAATGGCATAGTAGATTATCCAGATAGACACAACCAACAATTCGATGTAATATTAGGCACAGGATAACTCTCATATCATTTGATGTAATGTTAGGCACAGGATAACTGTCATGTATTTGATGTAATATTAGGCACAGGATAACTGTCATGTATTTGATGTAATATTAGGCACAGGATAACTGTCATGTATTTGATGTTATATTATGCACAGGATAACTCTCATATCATTTATGTAATATTAGGCACAGGATAACTCTCATGTATTTGATGTAATATTAGGCACAGAATAACTGTCATGTATTTGATGTAATATTATGCACAGGATAACTCTCATATCATTTATGTAATATTAGGCACAGGATAACTCTCCTATCATTTGATGTAATATTAGGCACAGGATAACTCATCATTTGATGTAATTTTAGGCACAGGACAACTCTCATATCATTTGATGTAATTTTAGGCACAGGATAACTCTCATATCATTTGATGTAATATTAGGCACAGGATAACTCTCATATCATTTGATGTAATATTAGGCACAGGATAACTCATCATTTGATGTAATTTTAGGCACAGGACAACTCTCATATCATTTGATGTAATTTTAGGCACAGGATAACTCTCATATCATTTGATGTAATATTAGGCACAGGATAACTCTCATATCATTCGATGTAATACTAGGCACAGGATAACTCATATCATTTGATGTAATATTAGGCACAGGATAATTGTCATGTATTTGATGTAATATTAGGCACAGGATAATTGTCATGTATTTGATGTAATATTAGGCACAGGATAACTCTCATATCATTTGATGTAATATTAGGCACAGGATAACTCTCATATCATTTGATGTATTACTAGGCACAGGATAACTCTCATATCATTTGATGTATTATTAGGCACAGGATAACTCTCCCATCATTCGATGTAATATTAGGCACAGGATAACTCATATCATTTGATGTAATCTTAGGCACAGGATAACTCTCATATCATTTGATGTAATGTTAGGCACATGATAACTCTCATATCATTTGATGTAATATTAGGCACAGGATAACTCTCATATCATTCGATGTAATACTAGGCACAGGATAACTCTCATATCATTTGATGTAATATTAGTCACAGGATAACTCTCATATCATTTGATTTGTAAGAGCATAATAATGTAAGGTTTGTTCTGGCAGGAAGTTATCCCACGCTGATACATTTCCTTGGTAGTCAAAAGTATTGGGTTGCCTTCCTGTTGAGAACAGCCTCTAGCTCATATAGCTTCATCTTGTTGACGAGTGAATACTGGCGATGAATGGACCTTGGACTCGTGAGAACTGGGATCGACTTGTGATGTGTGCGAGAAGGACACACGGTGGTTGTTGTTTGGCAGTGATGCTGTAAGGATGTGGAGTCGGCTCGCTGATAGATAATGAACGAGTAACATGTGGTCTAGTGGGTTCACCCCGGCCGGAGAGAGTCGATCCCGGGTCCCTAAGTAGTGTCACGGGTTCCGTTATCGTGAGTGTTCCCTCGTCGCGGGGAATTTCATAATATCGATGTAGTAGCGTAGGAACTGTTTGGAGAAATAAACAGATCGTTGGGATAAACTTGCTAGCCTCATTCCCCACATACCATCAATCCCAACCCCTACCACTCGGTGTCCATCCTGCCCATGTAACCCCCCTAGGGTGTCCCGGTAGTATAGTAGTTAGGGTTGGCTACCAGGCACCCAAATAAAGGGGGAAGTTACAGATGTAATATTAGGCACAGGATAACTCTCACATCATTTGATGTAATATTAGGCACAGGATAACTCTCATATCATTTATGTAATATTAGGCACAGGATAACTGTCATATCATTCGATGTAATATTAGGCACAGGATAACTGTCATGTATTTGATGATTTTACCACAACCAAACCCTTACCATTCTCATAACCAGACTTGAATGAATCACACTCTAACTATCCTCGCTTCTCGTCTTTGTGTCTATGACGTCAGCAGGATGCCACGTGCCAGCAGGTGGGGCATAGATGGTACAGTTTTTAATCCAATTGGTTTATTTAAAAAAATACTTTATCAAGAACTATTGAGAATTGTAATAATAGAAGTCCATCTTACCTCTGTGGGGGTTTCACTGGTCTTGGCAATCTAGTAGAACACATAATCGATAGGGGTGGGGGGAATCCTGAAATGTGGGGAATTTGTATAATCTTAAAGGTGAAAGTAGGTCGGTGGGATTGGGTCCTTCCTGACAAGCTTATTGTTCCAGCTAGTGCTGCTCTCTAATCACTGTTCACTGTTAAGCTCTTTTGTAGACAGTACTGTTTGTTCTGTAGCAAGCTTATGGAGTGAGGGGGTATTTTACTGCCTGTTGTGAGATTAACAAGTTGACTACTCTGGTCAAATCTGTCTATCAACAGTTATTTGGGTGACCTGGTGGTCTAGGGGTAAGGTGTCAGACTTCTGTGCTGGCGGCCGGGGTTCAATCCTCGGTCCCGGCACAGATTTATCTGATTACCAAACCCTTCCTTTACCTCTGACAATACATATTGTGAATGTGAGGAATGCCAGGCCTCCACCGTGGTTCGGATTCCACGTTAAACTGTAGGTCCTTCATTTCATCTCACAATCCCCCTACCATTACACATTAGCGTAAGTGCGTATAACCCGAACGGGTAGTAAGACGCGGTGCTAATAATAATAATAATAATAATAATAATAATAACAGTTATTTGTTATGTTGAGTGAGTGAGAGAGAGAGAGCTTGAAACTTTTAGGGAAGGACAGTTAATACATTCTACTCTACAATCTTTTAAGGCTTGGGGTGTTACTAAATAACCTTTAAGGAGTATCAATTCTAAAGAACACTTGATGTGCTTCTAAACTAGAGAATCCTTAAGACCTGTTAAACTAGAGAAGCTGTAAGTGGTTTTCAACCAGTAAACTATTAAGAGGTATTAAAATAGAGACTCTTTAAATCCTCTATATTATTTTTGTTGTCAACATCCCCTTTTCTCAACTTCTACAAAGCCAACAGCGATGAATAAGGTATCAGTGGATAGGACTTTTACTTACTTCTGACATAGCATATTCAGCTTGTGTTAAATCAGCCTGCCAAAGACAGGCTTAAAAACTGATAACATAATAACACTCAAGGGGTTTCAAACCTAGAGAAAATTTAAGAAGGGTAAAACATGTTTTATTTTATTTTTAGCACTCTTCTAATAGTTAAATATAAAATATAACTTTCAAAAGAAATAAACTAATACAAATAATTTCCATAAAAATGTAAAGAAATTAATTATTCAATTTGTATTACTCAATATTTGTCTAAAAAAATTTCACAATATCCAGCGACTTTGAAACAGGGAAGGTCAGGGAATTTTATCATATTTCTGGAATTTTCACATATTCACTAGAAAAATGCAATAGTTAAACCTTACCATTTACGATAGTCAAAATAACATCTTTCCTATTAATCTCTTTTAACACAGTTATCCCTGTTGGTCATACTTATCTTAATTATCACGGTCAACATGTGATTATTGTCGTCTTTCCACCCCTCTACACCACTTCATTAGCTTGAGAATTTGACTAGTTATAGGGAGAAGAAACTAATTAAGAATATGTCTCACTACAATTTTAAACTGTATTTGTGTAAAGCCATCTTTTAATGTCTCATTATGATTTCACTTAAATCTCTCATAGATCATTGCTTAAATCTTGAACCTTTTCATGCAGTGATACAATTTAAGAATGTATATGTGTCTAAAAATATTATTACATAAAGTTGCGATCTTAATAAAATTATGTTTGTGACATATATTAACTGGAAGGTTGGAAATTACCTCTGGAAAACCTGGAAAAGTCAGGAAATTTTAAAATAAAGTTTGGCTGGATTTTGCTATTTGATTTGTTAATTGCACACACCCATATATATTATTATGATATAGTACTTTATTACTTATATTACGTTTAAAAATGTCACAGCTTTTACAATTAGTCTTAACATATTATTTTAATAATTAATATAAATTTTTAATCAAAAATTATTCTTTAGTGTAATTTTTAAACTTTCCTTTTTCATTCCCGAAATTGATATTTTGACTCATTTCCCATCCTGTTCCTGTCTGCAGTAAAAGTTTGCCTCGTTCGTCCCTAATAATCATTATATCCTGTTCTTCGAGCTTTTGAACACACTTTTATTAAAACTATAAATTTAATCGAGGCTATGCGAGTATTCGAGAACTCATAGGCGAATTCTGGTAGTTCAAACTTGGCTCGTAGATTTTTACAAAACTTAAAAAGAACTTACAATTTTATTGCAAATATTCCAAATTTAATCAATTGTATTCAAATGTCATATTTTTTTTATGGCAAATAGAGTCCTTCACTATTTCCTTTTGTCTAATTTATAAAATATAACTTTTACTACTAAATTAAATTAATTTAAAAATCCGAATTTGTGAGATCATAATTTTTTTTTCATAGAAAAACTTCATTATTAAAAATCTATGTTTGTGCTTATGGTTTATGCATGGCTCTACTAAAAAAAGTTCAACTTGAAATATTCCTAGTACAAATACAGCTCTATATTACTCAAACTCGATAAAAACAAACTACGTGTTTTCATTTAAACTCAATTCAAAATTTACTCATAGTGAAAAAATGCCTACTCACACACCTATAAATTTAATATCCATGCAAAAATACAATATTCCTGTATGCTCCATACATTTTGGCACCCAAGTTAACATAAATTGGATCACATTATTTGGAATAGATCACTAGGCTAAATAATAGTTAAAATTAGGATTATCTTAGTGATAAGTGGAGTAGAAATTGTTTATATAAAACATTAAAAAAACAAACATATATTAGACATTTTTAAGGACAAGCTTTCACTATCACAGACATCTTATTTAGATCAAGAGCATAAATCTAATTGTGACTTTTTTTTCTATTCTTTTCCCCATTTTAGGTCTATTCTTACTACCTGTCTAGGTCTCTTTAACTTAAGGTGTCTGTGACGGTGAAAGTTTGTCCTAAAAATGTGTTTTGTGTATGTTATCAAAACAATATCCATCCCAGTATCGCTAAGATAATTGTGCCTCCTAAATTAAACTATCATTTTGATAAATAAATTACATTTTTCAAACCTTTAGACTCTAAAATCTCCAAAAACATTTCGCTGAAGTGCATTCTGTCTAGACACGTGATCTTTAAATCCTTAAGTAAAAAAACTCTATTGGCTTGTAAATAGGCCGCACTTTTTTTTTTCCAAAGGATTGTTACTATAATCCTAGTGAAGCTTATAATCACAATCTTAGATAACAAATGTTGTACCTTTGAGGGCTGCATATAGTTATATCGATATATATCGAAATAGTTTATTATCTCCACAACAGATTCTTCACTGCTTCAAAAACATTATGTAGAGATAGATATATCTTTACTCTAGTAAACAAAATTGGGTCAATTTGGTATATATTTGAGCTTGGAATTGGTCTGATTTAAAGCTCCTATATTGCTTACTATAGGCTTAGCCCAACTTAATAGTAGGAAAAACTTAATAACCAGAACCATACTTATAATTAATTTGACTGAATGTATTATAATAACAAAACAAACAAAAATGTGCTTATAATTTTTGCTATAAAAGATTTGAATTGAAGATTTGACCATTCTAATTTTGGCCTTGTTTAAACATGAAAATAGTTTCAGTAATTAAATGGTATGTGTTCAGGTGTGCCGATTGTTCCACCACTCAGATGTGTTGGTTGAGGAAGGGGAAGGAAAGTGTCTCTCCTTGACTGACGCTGTTACTATTCCTGTGGAGGACTCTGGCATATTTTCGGCTGCAGCCTCTAACAAGGACAGCAGTGGCAGTAGCGGACATGAGTCCTTCACGTCAGGGGAGTTCCTGCTTAGCGAGAACCTCGTCAACCTAGAGCGTAAAGTGGCTGCTGCATCAGCCAACCACAAGAAGCTCAGTGACGTTGGGGCCAATGACAGTGCCATAAAGCAGATTACAAAGAAAACTAGTAGTGACAATATTTTAAAGATTGGGCAGAAAAATTTGAACCGTTGCGACAATGTTTTGCAGGTGGATCACAATTACTCAGTTGTGAAACTCAATGGTCATGTGGGGGAAACTCCTGCTATCATGGTTACACCAAAAAACAAAGCAACATCATCAAAGACAGACTGTCTAGGAACATCTATTGATAGCTCAGTGATTAACACGCCTATTACTCCAAGTTCAGTGTCTAATTCTCATGTTTGCGTCAAGCTGTGCTCTTTGATTAAAGCACAGCTGGTGAAAGCACACAGTGAGGTGACGCGGAGGTTTGGTGGTAACCAGGGTCAGATGACCCTGAGCGATGCATTCAACACTCATTCACCTGTCGATGTAGAAGATAGTATACAGGAGGAAACCGGTAAAGAGGGACACATTTCGAATATATCTTCGGTCACCTTAGCTGTCGAAGAGAGCAGTTTAGCAACTGGTGAAGACTTTAATCTTCCATTCCATGAGATAGTGAAGGACGGTCTCAAAGACATGTTGAATGCGTTTGTGCGTCTCAAGTCGAGTGCGGTGCCTTGCCCTAATATTACTGGGCTACCCGTAAGGGAAGATGAGGAAAAATCTAAGAATGTTGAAGAAATGGAGGTACCATCTACCACCATTGGGGAGGAGGGTGCCACTGCAGTTCCAGAAGGAGAATTTGGAGAAGGTGAGTTTATTTCTCTTTGATTCATACCAAACATAACTAGGTCAAGAGTTTAATAATTTATATTTTATGCTCTTGAGGCTTGCTAATAGTGTTCTTATTTAATGTTGAATCTCCTTCTTGAAGATATAGCTTACAAATAGGGGTGAACAGAAAATACATTTTATTGAGGGGTGGGTACGAGACAGGAAATTACTTTAATTATTGGTATCTAGACAGAAATGATAAATTGTAATAATAACCACTAGACATGGGTCGAATCCAAATTTACATTTTATTTTTGAATCTTGAATCCGAATCCTAGCAAATTTTTAGAAATTTTAATAATCTACAAATAGATCTACATAACATAATATAGGTCTAAACTGTAAATTAAGATTTATTTCAATCAAGCTTTCAATTCTAATCAACCCCAACCACCCCTCGCAAAATACTGGTTAAAATACAGCCAAATTAAACAATCTAGACTCATATTATTGTTTGGAAATCAAATCAATCAAAATTTGAGTGTATTTTAGTTATTTTTAAAAGTGTTGATAGAATGAGTTAAGTTTCTAAAAATACATGTGAAATAAACAAACAGATTAGATCAACTTTAATCATCATTGAAGGATTATAAATTATTTTAATAAGAAAGCAAAAATAAAAATACAAACAGATTAAAAAAAAGGACTAAAACAACATGCTTCAAAATTAAACATGCATTGGAAATAGTGAAGTTAATAATGCCTAAGTATGTATTAATATTATTATTATTTTCTTTTATATCCATATCTATATTCGTGTAGAAAACAAGAAATATATTTGATTCTTGCAATATGTTCATTCCCATTTTACTAGAGGACTATGTTTGAATATTTTTACAATTATTTAAGAACATATTTTTTTTTAAATAATAAACTTAGTTAATCTCAATTTAAAAACAAATGATGAATCGTTATTTGATTCTTAAAACTCGATAGCACTTACTAAGTGATCAGATTACCTGAATCATTTTAAACAAACAATTGACATACAATACATAGGCTGGTAGGCATAAGTAAACAATTTTATTGGTGTTTAACTGTTGACAGTATTTATTTTTCATGGAACCAAACAAAATATCAAATCAAAAGATCGTATGAAATAAATTGGGGTTCTTTGCATAATTGTAAATAATTGAAACCAATCGGGTAGTAAGAATTAACAGTTGTGTTTATTTAATCATCAGTCTGGCGAGTAAACAACTACATCATAGGGCTGACTTTGTATCAGTGATGGGCACTATCGAGTAACTTTACTCGGACCTTCTCTTTTCTTACCAGCTAAGTGAAAATCAACCTCATTGGCTGGACTATTTGCCAGGCTATTTCCATTTAAAAGGCTTATTCCCTTAGAACTCATTTTTCGCCAACAGTTTCTGCTGGGCAAAAATGACCCTTTATGGTTTAGATGTTGCACATGCATTTTCAATACAAAATACTTGAAGATGTAAAGTTCACAATCGAAAAGCATGCTAACTAAGTGTGCTACACATTTCCGATTCTTTTTAAAAGTAGTAGGGTGACCTGGTGGTCTAGGGGTACGGTGTCAGACTTCTATGCTGGCGGCCGGGGTTCAATCCTCGGTCCCGGCAAAGATTTATCTGATTTCCAAACCCTTCCTACACCTCTGACAAGACATCTTGTGAATGTGTGGAATGCCAGGTCGCCACCGTGGTTCGGATTCCACGTTAAACTGTAGGTCCTTCATTTCATCTCACAATCACCCTACCATTACACATTAGCGTAAGTGCGTATAACCCGAACGGGTAGTAAGACGCGGTGCTAATAATAATAATAATAATAATAATTTTTAAAAGTACTTGTTGAAAGTTACTTGACTCTTTTACTCGTTACCTCAGCATTATTATGTCTACAATCGCATAGATGAAACTAATTATATTTTATCTTAATTATTATTTTATTATAATTTATCCTTAGTAAAATATAATTATTTATAAATTGTAACTAATTAGAGTAAGTTACAAAATAGAAAAAATAATAAAACTGTTTTCACTTTTTAAAAATGTACAATTATTATCAATTTCTTTAACATGTATTTATAAAGAAAAGTTTATTTTGTTAAAAAGAGCACAAAACTTTTTTTTTGTGAGACACTTCTTAAAACGCATACTTTTATATTGACTTCTCATGCAACGTGAAACCTGAAAATAAGAGGATGGAGGATGTTGTTAATATCGAATCCCATTGCAAGACTCCTGAGTAATGTTGTCCAACCTATTGCCACAGGATGATTTGACTAGAGGATTCGATAAAAATTACCAAGTAATTTTATTCAATTACTCGATTCTCTTTTAAGAGAATCAAGTAATTACTTGATTGTGCCTATCAATACTTTGTATCATGTGTATTGTGTTCTTATTTCTGTTAAAAACAAAGCTGTAATTTGTTTTTGAAGAGTTTTAATGTGTTCATTAAAATATTTACAAGATTGTTTGTGAGGTGAAAGTTTTAGAAGTGAGCATGCGCTGAAACACTAGAGTCCAAGTTTCCCATAGAGGTGGAAGGGTAGGGTACTAGGCACGTTAGATTTTCCACACCTTACAATTATAAGTAAAAAAAAAAGATAGATAGATTTTATTCTTGCCAATCTCTTTTGTCCGACAAAATAATAATTATGGATTAAGTTGTGTGCTTTTAAAGTAGGCCTAAGATTTTAATTCAAAATAATTTTGTTTTGTTTATGAGGTGAAAGATTTGACCATCAAATCTAGTAAAACAACAAATCCTCGAATCTCGAATACTTGCCAGGATTCGTTGTATTCGAGGATTCGAGTGGCCCATCTCTAATAAGAATGCTTTAGAGTAATTTTAGATTAAATAAATATATTTTAGTGCTCTGCGAAAATGACATTCTGACTTCAGGAAATTTTTGGACGGGAAATAACATATTCTTGTGGGAAACGGGGAAAAGATATTAAAAATTATTTTCCACTTTAGGATTATATATATTTTTCAGATTTATAATTTTAGTATAAACTTAGCTTTCCCATTCATTTCAATTAAAAATTTAAAATAATTGAATATTTTAAATTGAGTTTAATGTAGTTGTATATGTCAGCAAATGGACAAAAACTCCAATTTGGTCGCATTTATTGGTAAAGCCAATAGATTCTATAATCTTGCTGAAAAAAAATTACACCTACAATTTTATATTTATTTTAAAATTGTAATTTTTCCAATTAAAAACTAAATATTTTGTTCAACAAGTGTTGAATAAGATTCTTGATATATAAATTAAACAACTAGGCCTAATACAACTATACTTATAGTGTATTTTTGATAAAACATTTTTGCTTTTAGTATAAATAGGCATATTCTAAAAATAAATTTTAAGATTGACTAAAATAGTTCTTAAATAAAATACTCATGACATGAAGTTTAATAAATACTTACACATTAAAACATCAGAATCTTCAAACTAACCTGAATAAATACAATTGGGCCACATTCTTGTCCATAAGAATAACAAAACAATGTTTCTGGTTGCCTCTTACGTTTTAGTTACTAAAAGCACTGTTGCACTTTAAAAATATTAGCTAATCCAACACTTATTAGCTATGGTATGGAAGCAAATGGATGCCAATTGCCATTACAAACAATAATATCCATATACGTGTCTAATAAGTGTGTTGACGGTGTATTTCGTGGAGAATTTTGTTATTTAAAAGCCACTTTTATCATTATTTTGCACTAAAAATATGTTTTCCTGGCTAAATCAATTTAGAGATAGATAATTCCCTCATTAAATCTAGTGTGGTATTTAATGGTGCTCAATTATTGTGTAAGGAGTTATTAATAATATTTTTAATGAAGATTAAATACAAATATGTCTTTATTGATCGGTCCTTAGCTGAATTTTTTTTTAAATATTTTTTCCCGATAAGTCCTGGGAAATATCTTTTCCCACTCGAATTTCGGAAACAACCATTTTCCCAAATTTATTCCCCGGTGACTTAATATAAAATAATATCAAGTAAACATAATACATGTAGAGGTGGGTGAATAGGTGTTTTTTTAAAAATCAAATACCAAAGTTTTGAACAAATACCTAATAATACAAATCAATTGGTTAATTTTACTATAATTTTTATGGAAATTATTTTTAATAGATAATTTCTTTTAGAAATAATGATTTATATTTAATCATTTGAAAAGGGCAAAAAATACTACAAAACATAGTATTTGACACTGTTTTCTAGATTTGAGACTGCAAAATGTTATCTACCACACTGTAACCTACCACAGGTAACACTGGCAATAGTGCTTTGCCATGGCTGTCGTTTATACGGATATGATCTGTCTTTGTGGATTTTAAAGGTATAAAATGGATCACACAATGTATATGTATTTTCACGAATATTTAGGCTTTTATTTTATTTTAATATTAAAACACACAATTTATACCTTTACAATATACTATAGTTAAATTTTGATTTCAAAACATCGATTCTTTGTTTTAGCCTTTAAAAGATTTCACGCTAGGTCCAAGCAAGGACATAAATATATATATATGCACCATGCTACACCCGATCATGTTTGACAAAATCAGATCCTCTTTATTTTTATTCCCTTCTTATTTGATAGTATTGTAACAAGATTAGTGTTTAACAGTGGGACCAGCGTGCTCTCATTGTTTACCCTAGCTGCGCTCCTTGTTCTCTCTGTCTCCCTCCTTGTCTAGCAGGTAGGCAGCGACATTCTCACTTGGCTGGGGGATTAGAGGGGCCAAGGGGGTGCGGGGAGGAGGGCGGAGACACATCTGGAAGGGTCGGGACCCAT